>OX387341.1:4463597-4733597 GCA_947562085.1 Eudonia lacustrata
TAATCTTAACAATAGCTCTCTTCTCAGAAATACTTGCCTCACCTTAGCATAACTTCTCGGGAGATTCGAAATAAATATTATTATTATTATTATTACAATTTCTTAAGATGAAACTAAAACAAAATGACGTTAGTTTCATCCTCAAATATGGTACTGTGCAATATTGATATGGTATATACCTGTTCTCAGAAAAAATGTAGTTGAAAGGTTTGATCAAAAATATTTATGCCCTTATGAATGCCCGGTAAATACATTTTTAAAGTTTCAGTGTTTGTTTTTTGATGTACTTATGCGGCGGTGGCGGTGCTTAGCTGCACGTATATTTGCTTTAACATATATGTTTTCGCCGTTTCAATAAGAACCCACATCTGTGAGTTAAAACCGACATCAACTAGAGGTCACCCATTGAAAAGTGTTTCAAGAACAGAATTGTTTAAACCAATAACTAGTTACTCATGGTTGATTACTTTGCAGCAAAGTCTGATCATATTTTTATATTGTTTTCTAAAGTTTACGCGAACACTACACATTGAAATGAAACAACTTTTACGGATAAACATTAAATAAGTAATGTATAAAATAAACGCGAGTAAATCCGTAAAAGTTGTTTCATTTCATATTTTTATGTTTCTACATAATTATTTATACCTAGTTAATTAAATAAAATAAAAATAGCATTTATTCGCTGAACTTACATTAAAACATAGAAACTAAAAATAATAAAAGGTATTGCTGTTCTCACCAAGAAGGTTCTGACATCGGAATCAGTCAGGTTGACTTACTGACTTTGCCCTCCTCCATGTATGCCTCCTCTATCGTGAGTTCACAAATAATACGTCTTCTTTAAGTAATAAGGTCTTCTTTAACTTATCCAATAGGTACTGGTATCGATCACCGCATTCCGATTCTACAAATATCAGATTGTTATCACGTCTAAGATGTAAAGATAAGGAGATATGACGGTACATTGAATAACGTCACTCACAGTGACGGTTGTAGACAGTGATAGCACTAAATTTTTCCAAACAAATAATGTAACACATACATAGGTACAACAACGTAGGTATGCAGATAATTGAAAATGATAATTTTGATGATCATATCTTCAGCGCTTTTACAACTTCGATTAACAAGAGTCTACCGTCTACATGTGCTCGCGGTTGTACAATTTTTCTTGTTCATAACGTGCCCATATCCAAACACTTGTTCCGTTTCACAGGTCCAACTCTTTAGCCGAAACGGTGGCTATGTCATACGAACGATAGTGTAGTTACTGTAGTACAAAACTTTCGCAATATCGCGATTGTATACCGTCATCGAATTCCTTGTGTCAGGTGTTCGATGCTAAACGAGTTCTCGATTAACCAAACAAATTGGTTCCAGGTACTAAAACCATCCAACATTCGGTGTAAGAATTCTCAGCCATTATACAGTCTACATCATACTGGAATACCATGCTAGACGTGTGGTCTACAAAGCTGATTCTTATCTGCAAAAGGAAAAAAAAGTGTGTCGCAAAAACATCCGACACCGCACTTGCTATGATTTCTGCGACGTCCTACGAAAGTGGGATAGAGCTATTATGTGCCATTAGCACAAAGATATTTTAAATGTCAGACGGGATTGCACTGGTTTTTTGCCCCTTCCTGCGCATGATACGATGGCATTTCACACAAAGGCTATGCAGTTCTCAGTTCCTTTATACAGAAAAGGTTTGTTTTTTTCTTTCATAATAAATCGTGGTAATGTTTACGAATGATTTGTATGGGTTTGCATATTTTTTCATAGTTGCTCGATTTGGTACCTGTCCAGGTTCCGTCTGAATATTTGACTGTACAAAACAACGCTGTCGTAATTGATCTAGCCTTAATTATGTTTAATGGTAATTCTATTCATAGCTATTGTCTCATTACCATAATCCATTGTGTTATATTGCTTATAGGGTTCAGTTCAGTAGTTGTACGTGGCTATGAAAATTGGACTACTGTTTCGATGTTTGGCTAACTTCAACTGACTGATGGATGACTGACTCGAATTCACTCCTACCTACAAGTTCATTAGATTTTCTCGAAAGTATCTTTTTCGTATCTTCACGTATAAATACGGCTAGCCTGAGCGATTATTATCATAGGCAAAATAAAATTGATATTATAAACTTGAAGTCCATCAAAAGCTTGTACTCCTACACAAACGAATTCTTTAATAGCATTGTTAACAATGCACTCGAACCAATGGCGAGGCGATATGTCAATACATGCCATTCGTTCATTCATGCCAAATGCCTAGGTCACGAGTGGCACGCCAAACGAAATCCACAGGTCGCCCTTGGTTGGATCCTGGTGTGGTGCTGTCAAAACTCTTGGCCATTCCATTTTGTACCTTGGCGGCAAATAGGCCAGTCACGACCGAGATTTATCAGCCAATTACTACGGCCTGATTTGTAGGGAAATCCAATTAGAACACGTGCTCTTGTAAAAGTGGCGTGTTTTTGGTTTTATTCGTTTGCGGATTGTACAATAAAGCTGGTGGTTGAATTTTGTTTTTATTTGTATGTATGTTATCTTACTATGGAGTATTTTTGTATATAAAGTTGGGACACTTTGGTCGCAGTCAATATTGTTTACAGATTTAGGGTTCCTTAAATGTTGAATGTTTAATCACAGATTAGGTTTGCACGAAATTTTTTTTGTGAAAATCGATCATAATTATCTGATTGTAAGAGTTCTTTGTCATTAAATAACCAACTTGCATTTTATAATATGAACGAAAAAGTTTTTGACTAAATTTCACTATTTTAAATGCTTATTAAATAGATTTATTAAAGCGGAAATACGACCAAACACTTATTATTATCGTCAGCTAATTGCACTATGACCAAAGTGCTCAAATTCTTTTTTAGGTAGTAGGTATTAAAATATTTAAGTGGAGTTTGCTCTATTAAAATTAAAGAAATTAAGAAAGCTGTTCATATTTGACGGCGATTACAACAAAATGTGCTGTATCATTTTTAATTACTTTCAATTCGCAACTTCGGAGTGACTTTAACATGACGAATTAGGTTCGGTGAAAGTCGGAGTCGTGAATAGGTAGAGAACTAACAAACATTGACATTCATGATATCTGAAAGTAGTAACAGAATTAATGTTCTGCTTTGTTATTACTTTATTCGGAAACTGTTCACTAAAACTAAACGCCATATAGGTACTGCATAAAACCTGCAACTCTGGTTATTAAACTTTTTGCTCTTTATCCAGTTACACAACACAAGCCACTCATGGTTTCATTTTCTATTAAGACGGACTAATTAAGCTCAAAACTGCGTGTTGTACACTTGGATAATACAATAAGTTCTTTTCCGCAAATTTATCTATTTAAATAAGGTTTTACATATACTAGTTGTCGCCCAGTGGTCGAAATTTGACCGAAATTTTAATAAGGCTGCACGGATTGTTGCAATGAAAAATTAAAAAGATACTTAGAATGTGAGTTTGGATTGGATTTCAGCCGCTCCTCTTCCATTTTTGAATTTTTTGAAAAGAGTATATATAATACGTGTGTGGTGTGTCAAATACATACACGTGTGTGTCTATACATGGTAGTGTGTGTAATGTTTGTTTTATTGATTTAATGCATTTCTAGGCATAATTTAAAAAAAAAATTAACATTCGGATAACCTTCTCTATAAACTATAAGTGTGCGAAATTTCATACTCCTCCGTCCGCGCAATTTTCGTAAAAAAGGGGTACGAAGTTTTTGCTTCACGTATGTCGGTCAAAAGTCGGTAGGTCAAAAAAGCCAATAAATATTATATTACATAAAAATAGGCTACCAATTTATCATAGTTAATATGAATACTTAAACACTTACAAACAAATAAACTATTTAGGTAAACATATTGTATGATTCTACTTATTGATTGCAGTAAGGACTCCCTACGTTACGATTAACAATAACAATACAACGATCTTAAGTTCATAGTATCTTTTTAATAATGTTTCTGAAAATCTTTAATTTATATTTATAATCTATCAATGTGAAATAGCTCGTTCCGTATCAGCGTGAAATAGTGATATATCAACATGCAATAAAATGTTGTTCCCTAAAAAAAGGGCATGTCTCAAACCAGTTATGCGGTCCGGGTCCTTACCTGTATCGGGGCGTACATTCCGAACATATTTCGTCTCTTTAGTAAAAAAATAGATGATTTAAGTCCACTTTTGGTAAACCCTTCAATCTGTAACTAGTTATAATTATAGAATCACCCAATGAATGACTTTATCAATCTATTTAACGTGAATTTTTATACAAAAGCGATGAAAATTCTTAGATTTATTTAGGTAATCTATTTAATCTTATAATCTAAATAAAAAATCTTTGCTTGTAAATCTAAATATATTTTATACTGCCCACATTATAAATAGTAATAAATAATAATAATAGTAATAATAGTAATTAATTATTATTATTAATTTAAAAGTCGTTATTTAATTAAAAAAACAATAATACAAAATTTTATATTTAAGTTATTTTAATGGTTTTTTCAATCTGGAATATCAGTCTGATAAGCCTGAAAAGTCTACGGCACGTAAGGTTACCATTGGTTACTTGTCGTAAGTTGGCACACATTAGCCACCTTTCATTGGGTAGGTTATTACTACATTTCCCCATATTATGGGAAAAGCTCAGCAGCGGGAGATTAATTGGCTGATGATGATGATTAGTCGGATAAGTTTTATACGTAGAATAAATCGCCTTGCTAAATTAAAACAATATAAACATAATAGTCTTGGGTGGTCCTTGCGATTAAAGCCTTTTTGATATACAATCTTAAGCTGAACCAATCGAAAGAGTACCAAACACAAATGTATTAGTTTTTTCTATATACTCTTTTGACCATATCGTATTGTATCCTATTACCAGTAAAGTTTTAATTTGTTATTCTAATGAGATGGCTTGACACGCAACCCGTGATAGGTAACCGATGGATATACATTTGGATGGATGGACATTTGGTTTGGCTTGGAAACAAGATCAAGGTAGAGGTCTGTATAACAGCGGAATTGATTTTTTTAAAATGTATTTTCGCATGTATGTGTGTGGGTGTGTGTCAGCTGGTGGGTTATGGCCTGATCTCCCCTTTATGTGCTTCTAAATTGTCATCTTCTTGATACCCTACTCAAAATCCCCAAACAAGAGATTTTTTAAAAGATTTGTAACTTTAGTAAGGCCTGGGTATACTTTCTTTGACGGATTTTAACCGAGGTAAGTAAGTACTTAACTTAAGAAATATTTATGAGAATCACTCTGTTGTTAAAGACCCATGAGATTCACTGAACTCTAACTAGTGAAATGGAAACTTCCATTCACGTGGCGAATGATCTATCGTATTTTTTTTTATTGATATAGGTAAGGCAGGACAGAACAGGGTATAATATAAAGCTCAGAACCAGACTAATATCCTAAATCGTGCACGCACAAAAGCATCAAGCAAAGCAACACGTTAAAACTAAAAGAGCTAAAATAAGATGCTGCTGTTGTTGCTATTAAAGGATATGTGTAGCCGCACAAACAATTTGAGAATTTGTCTTCCAAATTGTGTCCATAACTCCCTGTTGCCTGCCCACCTGCAGACAAATCGCTGTCTCCATAACCACAGCCTACTAGGCGCCAGTGTCGCGACAACGCCGTGTGTTCCCAAGATACTTGCTATCTCTCGACTTTCGAGAAGAACGCTTCAGACAAACACGTGTGTCAATTTCAATCATTGGCAATTAGCTTAAAAAACTCCGTTACCATCTAAATTAGCAAAACAGACTGTAGCCCAAAGTCATAGAACCGTAAATCGCTTAATCGCCATTCTGAACCTAAGTTTTTGCGAACCGGTTCATTTATGTAGCCAGGTGTTTCTAAAAGCAATTTTATTGCATTTTACTTAAACCTTTAAGCTCTTTTTTTGCACTTTTTTCCGTTTTTGGTCGGTTATTGCCGTTTGAGAGGTTGAAAGATAAGATAAAACACTTATATCTACGAGTACCTGGCACTTGTAAAATGTGTCAGTTATGTCAAGGTCCTATTATATGGCGTTACTACACCTACACACTTTTTTATTATTTGCGATACAAATCAATTCTCATGATATCTAAGTGACTTTAAATTTATTGTGCACTAGCTGACCCGGCGGACTTCGTACCGCTTTGACAGTTTCCATGACAACAAAAGAAACATTTTTTATTGGAAATTAAATTTTTTTTTCACTAATTTCTGTTACTTATTATTTATGTTTCTCACCGTTTAAACCTTCCCTAAACTTCCACAAATATTTCAAAATCAAAATTAGCCAAATCGGTCCAGCCATTCTCGAGTTTTAGCCACTCAAACGAACAGCAATTGATTTTTATATATATAGATGATACTAACACTTATTCTAAATAGCTGTTGCCCGCGACTTCGTCCGCGTGAGCTAAAGGCTGAAGTCTGAACAGTTTAATTTTTATGTAGGTATCTATTTAAGCTTATTAGGGTACCTATAATAAAATTATATGCATCGGAAATTTAGAAAATTGACATTGTATTTATCGACATACGTACATCTACTCACTCTTAATATCCTTTCAGCTGGGAATGCTGAGATAGACAAAGACAATCGATCTCCGAAATTTTCTAAGCATTTTGGTGATAACCGCATCAAAATCGGTATTCTCATGACAACAACTATCAATGACAGGCTCAAAAGGGCAAAGAACCCAGAGCCGTAAAACACGATAGCAATAGAGAGCCAGAGCCTCAAATGCCAGAGCCGTAAAACTCATTAAAAAAAATCCCCTATGTTACATAATAAACAACAGTTGCCAAGCAACCAAGGATTAAATCCCGGTTTAGACCAAATCAAAATTTAACAATTTTCGAGTATTTATGTAGCCTATGTTATTCTCCGGAATTTTCTTAGCATTTCGGTAAAACCGGATCAAAATCCGTTTAGTAGTTCTCGAGTTTATCGTGTTCAAACAAACAATTTCTTTTTAAACTATTCTATCGTGTTCCGTAAGTGATTTTAAAGTATTTTTTTTTATATCTTGCAATTACAGATTTTTTTATCCCTACGTTCTTATTATACAGGGTGTCTCATTTAAATCGGTCAGTATGGGAAAGTCTGAAACTATAAGACATACGAAGATCTGTTCTTAGGAACCATGTCATCGATTTTAATAAGAAGAAAAACTGCATTCATACATTTAAAAAAAACCTGTACTCAGCTCGGGAATCGAACCCGGTTGTTTTGAAAAAATAAACTTATACTATTTCTATTTAGATATCGATTGTGTAGGTCAATACAATATTCAACACGTTTAGGTAACGATCTTACAATTACAAAACCAGCAAAGAGGTACAAACAACCATAGAGACAATTTTACATGCCTGAACTTGTTGAATGTAACGGTGGTCACTTCGAACACCTACTAAAATAAATTAAAGTACGTGAAAACAATGCATTTTATTCATTTTAGACATCATGTTTCAAAGAGCCATTTACTGCTTAAGACCTACACAATCGATATCTAAATAGAAATAGTATAAGTTTATTTTTTTCAAAACAACCGGGTTCGATTTCCGAGCTGAGTACAGGTTTTTTAAAATGTATGAATGCAGTTTTTCTTCTTATTAAAATCGATGATATGGTTCCTAAGGACAGATCTTCGTATGTCTTATAGTTTCAGACTTTCCCATACTGACAGATTTAAATGAGACACCCTGTATTTTTCGAGTATTTATGTAGCCTATATTATTCTCCGGATTTTTTTTAGCATTTTGGTAAAAACCGGATCAAAATCCGTTCAGTAGTTCTCGAGTTTATCGACAACAACAAACAAACAAACAAACAATTTTTTTTTAAACTATTCTATCGTGTTCCGTAAGTGATTTTAAGGCAACCTGTGTAATTTTTTTTTTATATCTTGCAATTACAGATTTTTTTATCCCTACGTTCTTATTATATGTATAGATTATACGTTTGATATGTTTATAGCCCATATAGCCTTGTTGCTTAACTGAGGAATTGAAATACATAAAGATGTTATTTTATGGACCAAAATTGTTTTATCCGTACATAATATTCACCCGCACTAAGTGATGATCAGAGGTCGGAATTTGGTAAAGTTATTTATGTACTTACACTGATTTCATACAGCGAAAGAATAAAGTGGATATGCCTCAAATCCCGAGATTAATTTTAAAGAGTAGTAAAATCCCGTGATTTATTAAATAAAAAATATATTTACCTTTACACAATTTAAACCGCTGCACGCGCGACGTTGCCAAATTTACATCAACGACACCGGATGTCCGAAGTTGCAAAATTTCAATGCGCGATGTTGCCACATTTGTAGTTCTAAAACTTAGACAACCTTGCTATACATTAGTTTAAATTTAATACTGGCAACTTCTACCAAAAGCAAGGAAGAACAAACTAAAAATTAAAAAATCCTAGAACAGTTTGAATTGCCCACAGAGGACCAAATGAATTCCCTAAAGAACGGCACTATTTATCAAAATACGTGAAGAGACTTTGGACTACCGACAATCTTATCTTATTGGGGCCTGCTGAGGTTTCCCTCTCGCAGTATCACTTCGACCCATCGGGATCTTTTGTGCAATCCCATCCTTTCATCCATCTTCCTCTGCAAAGATTGGCCGCGTCTTTAAGAGCGAAGAGCCAGAAGTCCTCTGGTATCGGATAGGCCGATCTCAGGAGTCCCATTCTTTTTCTAGCCAGAGAGTCGCAGTCACACAGTAGGTGCTGCATTGACTATCGACAATACAATCTTGGTCTATAATCGGCCGGTAGTCGGCACAGTGCATCGTCAGTAGAAAGGCATGCAGATAATATATTTCGTCTCATATTAGGTTTAGTGCGGCCATTATTCTTGCGTATAAGCTAACCGGATATCCATACATGTGGAAACGGGTCACGCGTAGTAACCCAGTAGGGTTGGCAGCTTGTTTTTTTTGTAATTATAACAATTAAAAGATATTTTTAGCTGGTAAAGGGATATATTGTAAAGTTTGACGTTTTGATAAAGCAGGCCAGTTAAATAATTGGCTCCTAAAAACCTGAAAGATGTTCGTTTGCTGATTATGTTTTGTCGCTGGTTATTAAAATTTGGTTCCTAATTCGGTTATTTTTATAAAATTAAGCCGGTTTATAAGACAATATTTTTACTAGACTAGTAAACATATGAGGGCCAACCATTTTTTTATATATTTCTTTTTTAGGGTGAATCTCAAAATAACTTTTTAAAAGAGACTACTTGCCTGAGGTGGGACAACAAGTACCTACTCTAACAAATTTAAATAAATTATTCTAAACGTTACTTAACTTAAAAGATAATTATCTGGTTTCTTACCATATAATTGTCAAATAAGTGATATTAGAGGCTTGAAACGAGGTATAACTTAATTTAAGTACATTTGTGAATTAGGGTTTTTTTTAGACTGTCATTTTTGTCTCTATCGTTACATAAGTAGATATTTTTTCGGGTTTTAGTAAGTGGCAACCCTAGGCCCGTCGCCGCAATGGCGGTCGCCAGGCAGACAAGCTCTCGTACTCCATTATGGATTCTAGGAGCAGTAGTCGCCCAGTTTAGCCTAGATGTGGGCCTATGAACATTCCACGAGTGGGCACCTTTGCCTAATGCCATAGACACCAGTTGCTCAGCTGTTTTGGTCTTTCAAAAAATAATAAATATACCTAGTACTATTACTAGGTATATTTATTTTTCTAACTTCTCTTTCTATTTACGCTACTATTAGCGTGAATAGAAAGAGTAGTTAGGAAAACCTAGCTATTACAGTTTTTTATTTTTATTTAAGCAAATAATCGATTTATAGTCTAAGCAATAAAGAAACTAAGTTCTAAAATTAACTAAAAATATTTAATGATTGTATTGTAATAACCTTCGATGACTGTAACATAGTTTATATATAATACTATTCATTATTTTATAAATATAAGCCTCTATATAATTGCATTGAATAATATATAAGTCAAGCAAAGTTTTGTAAAAGCATGAGAAAAAGTACAACATTCCTTTTGGACGTAGATTGTTAAATGCATGTTAAAGGCGATATAATTTACAGATTGTGGCAAATAAAAGGGGAAGGTTTGACATAACTCTGTAATAGTTTTTTTAATAATTTTAATTTTAATGTTCTAATTTAGTTTAAATATTTTAAAGAGTTGGATCTTCCAGTCGTTCGTGAGTCTATGGCTAAGGTCTATGGCATGCCAGACGGTGCCGATTGATATTGCTTGTAGGTAATTAGCATCATAGTATAGTGCACGAGTTTGCACCTCAACATGCAATGGGGGATTTCTAGGAATGCATGTTTAAGTTTTACGATGAGTTAAAATTTTTACTGCGAGTCGAGAATACACTAATAAATTGTGAAGGCAAAGTTTTAATCTGTGTTTTAATTTAAAGGCCTGCGCAGACGACGGACTTTTCTCAGCGGCGGAGAAAAAAGTACGCTCCGCAAATAAAAAGTCCGCCGCGGATTTAACTCAACGCACACGGTGTGCGATCATTTGTTGCCCGGAATGTAGAGAAGTGCACGCTATGGAAGCAAATATTCAGAGGTTACGTTGTGTTGCAATTACATGAAGTTTAAGAAAAAGAGAAGACATTTTAAAAGAAAATATTGGGTCCATCCCCTTATATTGGACCGATTAACAATAAATTATCGCTTTATTTTTATTTTGCTATGACTTCACAAAGCGGATTATTAAATTAATATAAAATTGTTGTTGTAAATTGCTATACAATAATAAATAACAATACTTACCATATTTAGTTTTTTCTTCGTTCGATAATACCTCAAACAGAAGAGGAATAAACCTCTTGACATACCACGTTCCACAACTTTTTCTTAAAATTTCGGTCGTAATATTCATTTTTTGACGTATCATATAAAGAAGTTATTTTTTCGACTTCTTTTATTAAAATTTTAGAATCGATTTCCTGCGTCATCGTTTATCGTCGTGCATACGTACGTCACTTTTTTTTTCGGGGACTCCCCAGTACTTTTGTCCGGTCAGCTCTCTGCTGTCCTCGGTTATTCGGGGGACTTTTTGTACGCGGTACTTTGAATCCCTCGTTTGCGTTACTCGATACAGTTGTAAGCGATCTATTTTAGCGGACAAAAAAGTCCGCGGACAAAAATCCCTCGTCTGCGCAGGCCTTAACAGTAATAAAATGAGCATTGTTTTCATATTGATAAAATAGTTAGCTAAAAAGCGATTCAAATATCGAAAAAATCAAATAAATAAAGCTTCATTCTTCTTTACTATGTTGTTGTTGTTGTTGTTTTGTGGAGTCATTCAGCGTTAGTTCTTGTTAAATGAGTATTAGTGGCACCGTGATCGACACCTGTTTCCATTGCCAAAAAATTATATAGAATGACATTGAAATTTTACTGGAAGGCAGTAGTAGGTGGTCTGTATTGTCCCTACAGGTATTACATAATTTTATAACTATAAAAAAATGCAGTAAATACTCATTAGATGACATTTGACATATCAAAATGACCTTTGATAGTCAAATGACATAATATGTCATGTTCATAATATCGATTTTAAATTTACAAAATGGCGTGCGCTTGCGCGCTTCCCCGACTTCCTGTTACACTGTTACACATACTTCCGTCCCATTGCACAAAATCACTCCCACAAATTGCCTATATAACGTGTAACAGAAAGGTGTGGTCAACATTAAAAGATCTAAAGTGTATCCGATCTAGATCTTGTATGCAGAGTTACTAAGACATAATTATTAACTTTAACTTGTTATACAATATTGTTTTCTATAGTTTACGCGAACACTACACATTGAAATGAAACAACTTTTACGGATCTACTCGCGTTTATTTTACACATTTGATCAGATTTGATAAACCACAAATACTCGCTAGAGAACAACGTTTCATCCCTAGGATGATACGCGAGGCTATTGAAATTAAAAAACATCCTAATTTTAATAGAGAAGATGGTTGGAATCTACCACCAGCCTGGGATCCCATCATACAAAATATTAAATCCCAGCCCCAACCCATACTGCCAGACCAAAAGATACTGTAAGCTCTTTCTGCGTAAAACGGAACGCACCTGATTAAATTTACATGAGGGTAGGTATACAAGCTACCAACTAATTATGAGACAACCAACACCTCAGTCTCCCTGTGACCACGGACCTTGCAAAGGGTTCGAAACGTCAGGATAAACATTAAATAAGTAATGTGTAAAATAAACGCGAGTAGATCCGTAAAAGTTGTTCCATTTCCATTGTTATACCATTTTTAATTAAATAAATTTTATTGTGACTTCGCATCAAAATAAACAAGTCGCAGTCGTAGTGGTCTAGTAACCTCTGTGTTCTTACATTTATGATCACTGCTGCTTGCATGTATGACAAATTAAAGTTAATAATTATGTCTCAGTAACAACACATAAAAGATCTAGATGGACCCTTTGGACCTTTTCATTTTGACCAAACCTTTCTTACACGTTGTATAGAAAGCGAGCGGAAACATGTTACACATCAAAAATCTGTTGCTGGCTGTGTCGATCGAGGGTGCTTGTTGTTACTTTAATCCTTATTGTACCTACAAACAACCTGTTATTCATCATCATCATCATCTCAGCCAAAAGACGTCTACGGCTGGACAAAGGCCTCCCTCAAGGATATGAGGGGTATTTGCCGTAATCGCCACGCTTGGCAGGCGGGTTGGCGATCGCAGTAGGTTGAGTAACCTCAGAGAGATGCTGCTGCCCATCCTCTGGAATGGTCCCTTAGTCGGCTTTTACGACACCCACGGGAAGAGATGGGGTGGTGCAATTCTTTATCCCCGGCACTACACAGGGGAACTTGTTATTATGAGAATAGAATTTTGTAACACGCCAGACGTTGCAATTTTACGAATTGCAAAACTATACAATAAAATTGTTATTGCAAATTACAGGATAATTTTTTTTACCAGTAAGCAAATTTTCTGGAGCGACTCAGTATCGGAAAGTAAACAATTTTCTCATGGTGGTAACATGGGTTGAAATATGTCAAAAATTTTTGGACTTCCCATACTTTAGCGAACACTTGATTAGCCTGATTTGTGTGAAGAGTCTCAAAATTTTTAACATATTTCAACCCATGTTACTACGAGAACGTTGTTTACTTGCCGATTCTGAGTCGCTCCAGAAAGCGCACATAGTAAAAAAATTATCCTGTATATTTTTTTAAGCAACAAAAGCTGTAAACCAATTTAAATAATGGCGTCTCATTATGTACGAACAGCTAAGATAAAACACGAAGCTATGCGTGACGTGGTCCGCTGAAGAATGTGAATTTCATGTCTTAGTCACATTACTGCCTGTTGTTCAAGGTTGTTTGTTTTAATTATTACATATACTAGCACTTTTCCGTAACTTCGTCTACCTACGTAGATTTCGTATTTTTTCAGTAAAAAATTGCCCGTAAAAATCCCAAAAAATAATACATTTTTGGCAAAGTAAAATACCTATAGCATATGATACACAGAGGGAACATTCTATCAGAGAAAGAATTTTTGAAATTAGACCAGAGATTCAGATAGATTCTCATGAAACACTTGGTTTGGATATTGTGTTGTGTATGCATTTAAAAAATAATAAAAATATAGTTTAGATATTTTATCCTACCCTAACCAGTCTCCAGACTACAGTCACAGGACTACACACCCTGCAAAAGATTCGAAGGATCAAGATAAAATAATTATGTAGGTAGGTATATAAAAATAACGAAAATCTAGACTTTCTTCTTTCTTTAATAAGTTTGTCCTTATCAACAACTATGTACCTAGAAGGTGTGAAAACACCTCCAGTAAATACACACCAAACAATGACAAAAGGCTGGTGTGTCGAAGTAGAAATTCCTTGACACCCTGCAGTCAGTACTCAGTTCTGCGCAGTACAAACTGTAGAGTTTGCGCAGCTGGTGGCACGTCACGCGCCAAAACAGTCGCTAGCTTGTATTTTGCTTTTTTGAGGCCTTTTTATAATATTACGGAGCGAATGAAAGCTTTATCGAATACAATTCTACCACAGAAACTTCTAAGCGAACATAACAAAGGAATTTAATTTTTGATTTTTACAAGTTATTTAAAAAAATACACTTTGCACTGTTAAAATCGCATTCTTATTGCTTCTCGGATACCATAGGGCTTAAGCATATGGTATGTATTAGACTTACTTATATATTTCTTTTTTCACAGTTTCTTCTTAGTGAATATAAGTGAGGAGCTTATGACGCAGTGGATAACGCGCCTGGTCTGCAAGTGCTGAGGTTAAGCAACTTTCGCAAAGGCCGGTCATCGGATGGGCGATCAAAAATGTATCATCTCGAGCTCCTCCGTGCTTCGGAAGGCACGTAAAGCTGTCGGTCCCTGCATTCGGCTGCATTAGCAGTCGTTAAAAACCACCACCAATCCGCACTGGGCCCGCGTGGTGGTTTTTGGCCCGTTCTCCCTAATCCATCTATAGTGAAGGCTCGTGCCCCAGCAGTGGGGACATAAAAATGAGCTGATGATGATGATGATGGTGATAATGATGATGATGGTGATGATGATGATTATGATGATGATGATGATAATGATTTCGCTTGTTTTCCAGAGAGAAGGCAGTCCTACTCATCTTAAATTGGTCACCCATCCGTCGATCCGGCATAAATCGCAACCTTATGTATTTGAGTATTGCCAATGTTTCTTGCGTCTCTGGTGCTACCTTTTTTTCTTCTTAGTTTTAGTTTATTTTATTTTAGTTACGGCTTCCGCAGAATACCAGCGTTGTGGCCTGGGGATCTCTTTAGGTCATGACACATGCTGAGCGGTTGCCTTTTTGGTTCTGGAACCTCTGAATTTGTGTAATATGCGTGATGTATTTTTATTACCTACTATATAGTTTTATGAACCAAATAAAAATTTATTTTCTTTTTTCTTTTTTCAACCGCAACGCGTAAGCTACACGTTACTGCGTATTAATAAATACACTAATACAATAAATATTATAAATGTGAATGTGAGTTTGTTTGTTACGCTTTCACGCAGAAACTCGTCAACCGATCATCATGACACTTTGTACACATATTCTCAAATGTATTGGGAACGATATAGGATACTTTTTATAAAAATAAATATACATATAAAATACTAAAAACGACAATTTAAAATTATTATTTCCAATACAAAATTATTTGTTTGTTTTGTTGTCATGGAAACTGTCAAAGCGGTACGTAGTCCGCCGGGTCAGCTAGTACAAGTAATATAATGCAATTACGTAAAAAAAATCGTTCATACCGTTTTACCGATTGATTAAATATATTAGGTTCAAGTGTGCTCATACGCATTGACAATAATGATATAAAGTTAATAATTATCATGACATCTTTATAATAAATTACCTATTATATAAATAAAAAACACGACCGTGTGTGTAGTAATTTCATTGTAGTACCTCAATTTATTAAAGACTGGTAGGAAAACTATGTCTCGTCAATGTTATTGGTTTTTTTCCATGCTTCGAGTACACTTTTTAATTCGATAATTTAACCAATTAATGAAGGAAAAAATCTAAAAAAAAATTACGATACTTTTTCTTTTCTATGCCGAGTAACTATTCACCTCTATGCCTATTGGCGGCAAATGAATTAAATGAAAAAAAAACTAGCTTGCCTTCCATCTCGTCTGAATGTCTGGAAGAAATTTTAAGCCGCTAGAATTTTAAGTTTGTATTGGTTCTATCTTATTACTTCGCCGTTATTTTTTCGTATTGCAATATACTTAAATAAAATCTGTCTAATAACATTTAATGAGCCTACAAAAGTTAAAAACTCATCAAAACTAATTAAAATTGTATTAGTCAACATGCTAACGAAATGCTTTTAATAAAACTAAGCATAAAAATGTTAACAATCCGTTGCTATCAAGATGATAATATTTAGCAAAGACTCAAACTCAAACTCAAACTCAAACTCAAACTTTTATTTGCAAACTAAGTGGTACATAGATGGTGTTTACATTGATAGTGTCCTTATTACTTAGTCACCTTGTACAGGTATAACAAATAATACTTTTACTATAATATGTAATACAATATGTTATAAAAATATATACCTATATTTATATTAAATTGCTATTATAGCTTAAATTATATTGTGAATTGAATTGTATAATAAATCAATAAATTGTATTAAATTGTATTATATTATATTATATAACCCAGACCGCCAAACGTAATCACAAATCATCATATCGCATGGTTAAATATTCCTCTACAGTGTAAAAACATTTATTAATCAAAAACTTTTTTAATTTTGTTTTAAAAACTTTGTAGTTTGGTTCAGTTCGTAATTCGATCGGTAATTTGTTATATATTTTTACAGCCATATGATGTGGGCTATGATTTAACATTTTTATTCGTGAGGGTGGCAAATGTAGCCTTCCTTTGTGGCGAGTGTTAATGTTATGGGTGTTCTGTACTTGTATAAATTTTCCGCTATTGCTTTTAACAAACAGGAAAATATCCTGTATATATAGTGACGGTAGCGTAAGCATATTAAATTTTATAAAATAGGGCTTACAGCTCTGCGTGTTGTCGATTTGGGAGAGAATTCTGACACATTTCTTTTGCAATATAAATAGTTGGCTAGCATTTACGCTGTAACCCCAAAGCATCACTCCATATTTGAGCCACGAATTGGCGGTTAATGCCGTTTCTGCGCTTGTATTACATTTAATTTCAAAAAGTGCATACGTAAATTTTGACAATTTAGATTTTATGAGTTCGATATGACTTTTCCAGTTAATATTAGTATCTATATTTAGGCCAAGTAAATTAAACGACTCTACTGATTCTATTTTGATGTTTTGTAAATTAATATTTAGTTCTAGAGGTGCTTTTTTGTACGATCGGAATTGAATTACTTTTGTTTTATTATAATTTATCTAAAGATTATGCTCTAATAGCCAGTCTGATATGATATTAAGTGTGTTACAGATATCTATGCAAGGGTTATAATTTTTATCATTTGTATCATTTTTTACAAGAATGGATACATCATCTGCAAATAGTACAGGAAGTGTCTTGTCTCTGTTTAATATTTTCGGCAGGTCATTGATATAGATGAGAAACAACACACAGCCAAGCACGCTTCCTTGAGGAATTGAACATGTTAATTCTCTTTCACAGGAATGTACTTTGTTTATTTTACTATTTTTATTATCAAAGTATTCTATTTGAACTATTTGTTTCCTATTACTTAAATATGATTTAAACCAGGAATGAGCAGGGCCCCTTATGCCCGATCCATAGAGCTTTAATAATAGAATATGATGTGAAACTTTATCATATGCTTTTGTCATATCTAACAAAATGCCTGCTGTATGTTTATTGTCATTTATTTGTTGTAGCGCCGTTTGGATGTATTGGAATACAGCCAATGTGGTTGATCTAGACTTCCTAAAACCATTTTGACTATCATCAAGTATGTGGTATTTTTCTAAGAATGTATTAAGTTGGACACACATTGCTTTCTCAAATATTTTTGAAAATGTTGGTAAAAGTGCTATCGGTCTATAGTTGTTAGGTGAAGTTTTATCACCTTTTTTATGTATAGGTTTAACCAAAGACATTTTAAGGGACTCCGGAAAAGTACCTTCTATGAAGCTTTGATTTATTAAAACCGTCAGAGGTATGGAAAGTTCCTCTGCACATTTTTTAAATAATATCGCTGGAATATCATCTATGCCGAAACTGTGCTTATTTTTAATTTTTCTAATAATTTTGAGTGTTTCTTGTTGATTTATAGGGCGGAGATACATTGATTGTGTTGGGGGATTGATCACAGGCCGTAGAATTTTTTGTATAGGACTTAAATTGTTTTCTCCTATTTTAGTAAAGTATTCATTTAATTCGTTCGCTATTGTCAAAGGACACGATGTAATTTTGTTATTAATGTTTAAGAAAACGACATTGACACAGATTTAAGTAGTGTTAACAAAACATGCCTTATTTTCTATATTTTATAGCTGACCGGCGGACATCGTACCGCTTTGACAGTTTCCATGACAACAAAACAAACAAATCATTCGTCCGCTTAAGAACACCCGTATCCCATGATGTATCCCTATTGCAGCGCCACCTACCGGGTCCAATTGTAAATCTAAACCATTCTCCAATCCAAACACAATTTTTTTTATCCAAATCGGTTCAGCCGTTTAGAAGGAGTTCAATTTCATACACACGCACAGAAGATTTATATATATATATAAAGATATTCATTTCAATCGCACCTAAGCTGGACTAAATATCATTGTCACTAAAATCGTAGTTAATGAGATTTAAGTACATAACTCTGTTCGTGTAACTTTAGTTCATCCATGATCATGGCGCATAAAACTGTATTCTCAAACACAACAACAACCATGCTAATAACCCCGTAAAGTTATAACAAATTCTGTTTAAAATTAGTCCTTAGGACTTTTTGTTACTAAAGCTTAGTAAACTGTAACTAAACATTTATTAATAAAGCCTATTTGCAAGAAAACACAACAAAATAAAGTCGCGGGCAACTCCTGTCAAAAAAGCATTCTATTCACCTAGCAGTGGATATGTAGTGTCTGTTCATGATAAATAAAATGTATGATCAATAGATTGCAAATATCATACATACAGATCTTACCAGAAGGAATTGTCGCAAAAACATGATCGAAGCGTCTCTTGTTTATTATCTTTCTTTTACCAAACAAAAGACGGAGCAAGCACGAAGTACAGTTACGTAGAGTTGCACATTGCCTGCACTGATTTAGTAACTCACCAATCTGGCATTTAGTAAGCTTCTGAGCCAATTAGCGTTCTAGTTGGCGGGCCAAGGCTGCTGGCCGCTTCCACAGTTTTACGTAAGCCGAAGCCTATGAGCTGCAGTGTGAATGCAGCTACGCGGGCACGGAAAATAGAAACAGCAAAAGTGTATTGGTGGGTTCTCCCAAAAAAAACTTAGGATGATACAAAATAAAGTTAAACATAACTTATCTTTACGCATAAATTGTAGTGATGACTTGATTACAATGATGGAGGCCTTTGCCCAGCAGTGGGACAGTTATAGGCCAACTTTACTTTACTTTACTTAAGCCTTATAACAAAGGTAATAAGGGCCACTGCTCAGCAAATTGTCATGAGATAAACCAATGACGCTGGTCTTTCGCTTGGCTTGTTCAGTACGCCCAGTGTACCTAAATTGGATTTGCCGTTTGTATGGTAAGAAAAAGAATTTGTATGATTCTTTTTTCACTCCCTAACTTTAAAGATTAATAAGTAACTTTAATAAAATGATAGCGTGTTCTAAGAGCTTTTTCAAAATACACCAAGTTTCAAAATACGGAGACTTTTTTAGTTCTCACGGATCACGAGTGTTGTCAATTTAAATCTATGGTCCATCCAGCCGATAGATAAACGGGCTCTCCGAATAGATCTCTCGATAAGACAGATTCACCGGGCCGATCGATCGTTGCGCAAGCGATCTAGATCGTGATTGATTGCACCCCGATGGGAGGGACTGCGTTCAATGTTCACGCGTGTGCTGCATTCCTATGACGAAACCACCGTAGGAGTTGCTCACAATCTCAAAGTCGCAGAGCGAGGTTGAAAGCTGGTGTCAATAACAACATTGTAAGCAACTGTTATGAATTAGATTTATTTTTAACTAGTTGTTGCCCACGACTTTGATCGCGAGGGTAACACAGGAACCTGTTACCGGGATAAAAAGTCCTATGTCCTCATTCGAGTCGTGGTCTGTCTATGTGCAAAATTTCATCCAAATCCGTTCAGACCTTTGAGGCTTCTATAATATAATCAAAGGTTCTGGCGTTCTCAAATGATGCGTTTACTAACAGCATTTCATTTTTATTTGTAATAAAAATTATAATCTAATGCAACGACTACAAAGTATACAGGAACTCAACACGTATACAAGTTTGTACACCCAAGTGTACACAAACACGTTTCATCATTCGCTTGTTTTGTTCCCAATCTTATTTAGGGTTTGCGCAACATGGTTTCTTCTTCCTTTCTCCTTGATCAGCCCTCATTTTGACATTTACTCCTTTCTTTTACACAACCTACCCATCCTTTTTTGTTCTTCTTTTTAAAATATTTATCTTTCATGCTGATGCATTCTTTCTTGTCACATGCTGATCACCTCTTCTCATTAGATGTCAATAATACCAAGACAGTTGGTTTTCCTTTAGTATTTCTGTCACTGATACTACTTCCCATATTATGTCCTCACTTCAGTTATGCAAACTATTTAAACGTTCAATCCTCTAAAATGTCATATGAGTGATTTATCAAAATATTTGCTAGTTATTCTAAAAATACATTGTTCTTCACCTTCAATATTTAATCTACCAATTCTGAAAATAGATTGATTACAAATTCAAAGAGTAATAGGAAGTATACAAAAGCTTTTTACCAGGTTATAATAAAATATATTTTACTTCGGTAATACTTTTACGAAATAATGAAATTCAACTCGGAAAAACTTTTTAGATTCCCTAAATGTATACTATATGTATACATACGAACGTATAATTCAATTCGAATAGAATCAATGTTATCACCTTGCCAAGTCCTTCCGCTTCAACTAAACAATTCGCAGTTATTCGCATTAGAACAAATCATTTCTCATTTACATTATTCACAGAAGTTTACTTAGCATTCAGCAATCTCTAGTAGAGCATACGAAGTAAAGCCGAGAATGAAATATTATCCTTTGAAATATAAGACCGTGCGATTGTTCCACATACTGTACACTGTATATGCGTTCCCAACCCGGATGCTTTAGTTCAGTGGAAGGGCAAAACTACATTTGCATGTTGAAATGTAACACTTTATATAAATCTACCCGTATTTATAATTTAACTAGCGACCGAATGCGACTTTTTCGCATGAAATACTATACAATATCTCTGGTAGAACTTTGGAATCTGTCTGCAAAAATTCAGCGTTCTATCGTATAATCGGGTTAATGGTGTATTTTATTCATTAGGAACATCCATCAAGATAGGTAGGTTATTGTGAATAAATACAGAGTTAATAAATATAAAACCGACTCTCCAAATAAACAAGTAATTGCATTACTAACATGTCAGATAACTAAGTATTCCTGATTCCGAAAAAACATGCTTTAAATTTGTCTCTCTAATCTCCAATCTTTTATTATCGGAGGCCCAGACTCACTTTGGGTCATTGAGAAAACTAAGCAGGCAAGCAATCTCAATGTGTAAAAATGTATAAGAATGCGTGCGGGACAAACAAAGACAGATTCATTGTATTATCTATAGATTATAACGACTAGATAGCGATAACTAGCTGCATAATGCTACTTTTACACAAAAGATAAGAGAGCTAAGGCAACATAATGCTGTTTGTTGCAGATACGCAAACTTAATCCAAAGGTCTCGTGGTTGCTTCCTTTCATATTTCACTCCTAATAAAAGGTCCATTGATTTTGTCTTCCGGTGGGCTCAACAAATTGACACCTTCATTTTATCTTCTATAAAAGAAAAAAATGGTGTTGGGGGTCTTTAGAAACTTTTCTATACCCACGGAGGGGACGGAGGGCTATGAAAAAAAGCCATCTCTTTTTTAAATGTTAATTTAATCATTGATATACAGTGGGCGAAAAAAATGATGGTTTAGCTTATTTTATTTCGTTTCTTAAAAGTACCTATTGCTATTGTTACGTACAACAGGAAATATTATCGGGACATTACTTGTATATTTATTAGTTTACAAACTCGAAGGTTGTGTCAAATAGCACTTTGTTAAAAACCATAAAGATTTATGTTTAATGCTACTCACTTAAATACTATCTACATCGTGATTCGTGACCTCACATGGCCTTGAATTTGGTCACAGAGATGTATGCCTGGTGACTCAAAACGAACGTGACGTGTGAAGAAACTGAACTTGAACTTTGAATTTGTTGATCAGCAAACTGTAAAAATACTCTATCAACAAAATGTTTTTTTTTTCAAATAGTAAGGTATGCATATTTATTAATATATATAATTATGTTTGTTTCGCAACTACTCAGTGTACACTTGACTGGTTTCTATTTAGTAATCTATGCGCTAATTGAATATTTAACGAAATAACTCTACAGAAAGACCGACATAATAATAAACATCGAGAGAAATGTAAAAGTTTCTAGACAATTCTTTCATCTGGCCATTTAATACAGACTTTTATGTCGCTGAACATTTCTTTGCGACAATGAAAATATCTCTTTTGAAAATGACAAGCGTGACAAATGACGATCTCCATAATAATTAGCATTACACGAAGCAGCCCGAGGTAGAGACATTTACATGTGTGATGCATGTGCTATGTTCGTGAATGATCGAACAGTCTTGTTTTGCGAGTAGGTACCTACCTACGTTCTTCAGAATTCAGTTTCACAATTCTATTTGAAACAGTGATGTCAGAGAGTCGTCAGGTATGCCTTTTTAGCAAAATATCTAAATGTAATTGTCTTTACCGAAGTACATTAATTCTTCTATGCAATCATTATAATGGTTAGTATTCAAAGCTAGATAAATCTACGTTATTTGAAATCTAACGTCTGACGTTTTCAAGGGTCACATATTAGACCTGTGTATAATGATGAGTATAACAAACGCGAATCGACCAGAATTAAGTGTTTCATTATAATGTGTAATGTTCGCATAAACTCTAGAATAGAATTTACATTATTCTTCAAGTAGTGGATGTTAAGTTTTTTGGTGACTTATATCACCTAACTTTCCGCACGTTGCGCAACCACTTTTTTTCAAGATCCACGATGCCCGGCAATCATCTAAAGGCACGTCAGAGACCGGAGCCGCTCGTGCGTTATTTCGCGCCACGGTAATCGGTTTCAAAACTAACCTGTGCCACCTCACGACGTCTACTTTTAAGGTCAATGTTATTTTCACGTTGTCAAGACGATGCGCGAGCGTCGCCTAGTGCGTCGTTCTTCAAACCCACTTACTAGCAGTTGGTTTTCTAATACCCACTTGCTTATACGATTACATTTCTTTAAAGTTAAGTTTCTACGTTACTTTCGTCTCTATATCTGCTGCGTTATCTCAAGGAGAAAGTGTTACTTTGGCGAATGATAATTCTTCAACGTGTTCATCAGTATCAAGTGGTTTGTCGTAAAAGTCTCGCGGGTTATCAGAGACACCTGTAGTTGTAGTGAAATGTCCGCGTCACGTGGTGAAAGTGCAATGCGAAGCGTCACTGGCTGGCCCGAATTGGGTTGTGACCTCGAATGTCAACGGACGGTGTCTTCTTTTTCGTAAAAACTGGCCACCGGCAGACCGGTCCCGCCCGAGACGTCCCTCTGCAGAATCGATTAGTTCGTTGGAGCTGTATTATTATTATTGTCTCTACCATCGACATACTACACTAGTCTCTATGTTTAAAAATTAACGAACTTTCAACGTGATCCTACCTTTTTAAACTATCATCATCAATCGTTTTATGACACATACTTTTTGGGTTTTTTGGCGTTTCTTGGAGTTCATTTAGCTTTTATAGTATTTTAGTAGTTTTTATAGTATAAGTATTATTAACGACTTTATCTAGCAACTATCATGGTATCTAAGGTTAGAGTTCTTAACCAACGGAATTATTTTCACAATTTTAATTGAGCTAGAGTCATTCTGTGGAACCGATTAATTTGTTAGCTGTACCTATTATTATTATTATTGTCTAAGAGCTTAACGAAATTTTAACATGCTCCAACCTTTTAAAGCTATCTATGATCATCAAACGTGTTTGACAAATACTCTCGTCCTTTTTTAAATAGTCTGCGCATTATGAATAACTCTCTATTAAACTTTATGAACTATCATGGTCACTAACATTAGAGTAATTACTTTATTAACGGGATTATTACCATGTTCTTGTTGTTTTAGTACCCGATATTTCGGCATAGTTGTATGTATTGCTTTACCACCTTAAAAGTGAATTTTGTTTGCATATAATAAAACAACAAGTTCTATTCTTGTTTATAAGACCAAGTGACAGATACGTTGTCATTATTGACAATGAGCCTTAGCGAAATTTTATTGTTATGGAAGTTTTTTTCAAAAGTGATAAAGCAATTTCATGGTCGACTATACTATGATCATGGATGCACTGAGTTACTTTAGTAAGCCTATTTATCCTGGAAACTGCTTATAAACTCTTGGCTCATCCTTCTCCTTCTACTACATATCTTATCTCGGGCTAATGAATCTACACGATTTTGAAGCTAAGCAATTTCTTAAGGCACCCAAGTGTTTTTTTCCACATAATCCTTCGGTCGTTTCAAAGGACGTAATCAATTCGAGATAGACGAACAGTAAATATGTGTAAGAAGGCTGTAAAAGACTTCGGTATTTCTGTTTATTTTTCTTTTCACTGCTATGCGGTGAAATGTCGATAGATTCAAGGCTCTATGTCAAAGCAGTAAGGTGTAGGTTCAATTAAGTTTTGCATCCCACCGCTGAGGAGACGTTGCCGCGTCTTAGCCGGGATGTCGTCGTCGCAATGTTTTGTTTCTCCTCGCAACGAAACAGGATTCCTTTGAAACGTTTTACTCGACCCTGAATGGGCGTCTCTTTTCATTGTACCATGACAAGAAACAGTGCAATAGAGCTATTTTGTATGGGCCCGGATAGTATTGTATAGGCATTGGATTTTTGAAAGTAGCATGGTTAGTAACTATGAAGTTATCATGTGTTTTGTCGTCCTCAAGTACTCAGCACTTCCGTGATGCTGGCGTATGCAATTGTGGCGAAATATCAGGTAATGAAAAATACAAAAAAAATGCTCAAAATTGTGATTTTAAGAATTTTTTTTGTAAAAATAAACGCGAGGAAGTAAAATTTATAAAACTATGTTCAGTTTTACAACTCTTACGCAAAAACTACACATTGTAAATAAGTCAGTGAAATAAGAATTTACTCTCTTTTAATTTTACATTTTATTTATCCTTGACGTTTTGTTAACTTTATAGGTAGAGTTGGGCCCTTTTATGATAATAGTCCCGTTATTACTCTAATGTGCTGGATAGACACTTTATTTAAAAATATATTTCAACCTTGATTTAAAACAGCTTAATTTTATTGATTGGCTTAGTAAGAATGCTAATAAAACATGCTATAAGTATACGTTATTTGCAAAACGGTAAAATAATGAAATATGACCATCAAAGTAGCACAAGATGTAAATTCTAATATGCGGATAACAGTTAACGTTTTAGTTTTATCGCTATAACATTGATAAGGAAATGATAGCTCGAGGCATAACAATAAATGTAATCTACCGCATACTGGCTGAAATCGGTAACCAGCTATTTGTGAATATGTTTGAGCTTTGTGGTAGGTAGTAGATTAAGGATATGGTATCAGATAAGTCTGTTGTGTAAATTTAAAATTGTTAAGATGTTTATTCTTCCACAACTGGTAAGCACCTCGTTCTCATCTCACCTTAAGGTTACTAAAGGGAATGCTAATGGTGAAAGCGTACACAGAATCCTCACTGCGGAACAAAAATATGCGACTTAAATTGTTTTTGTGGTGATAGACTTAGATAACATATCAAGGTAGTAGCTTGGATACACCTTAAACAATCTAAACTGAGCCAACGACTTCATAAGGAACATTTCAAGCTCTTCGATCTCAAAGGCGTTGCTAAACTTATAGCTTCTATATTTACAGAGGAAGAAAAGTGAAAGGATGGGGTTGCAGCAAGAGATCCCGATGGATCAAAGTGCTACTAGGAGAGGGACTCAGCAAGATAAGAAAAGAAGCTTGGGAACAAAAATATGTACATTCCTCTGGTTTTCAGACTCAGGACATATCATAGTCTCAGAGCGGTCTAAACACAAGACGACAGCGGTTAAAGTACATAACTAAGTATTTGAACTAACATTAAGTCCAGCCTATAAATACTTACAAGTTCTAGTTGTTGAGACAGAAACTTGGAGAATAAATGCGGACATACCTCTACCTAATATTAATAAATAATGCGGACAAGAGTCTAGTTCTACGGAAAAGTGCATCACCCAACAAGGTTAGGCACAAGAAAAGTGGTTTAAAGTTATGGAACGAGGCCACCGCTCTGTTCTGTAGCGTGTTGGATATTTTTACACCTAGTTACATATTGGTAACTTGGTACAAATGGTTCTGTCTCATAATGGGTACATGAATGAATGTAGAGTCAGTGGTTTTAGAGTCGACAACAGCATTTCAAAAACGAAACTCGTATTGAAATTGGAGAACAAAAACAAAAGAATTATTGTTTTAAAAAACGGTATAAAACATAACTGGACTCGATTCAGTAGACAATTCTCAAACTACTTTCAGGAGTGTGTCTTTCGTTCAAGTTACAACTTGGTGTACCCAACTGCCCATAAAGTTGGTACCTGTACCTTGTCTTAAAGCCTAGTTATCGCAACTAGTTATGTTATTCCTCAAGACTAAGGTAAGTGTAATAGGTATGTACCCACCTATTAATTAATTAATTAAATTGTATTTTTGAAATATCTACAGATATTTATTATGAGCATGCATGCATGCTGCATTACGTGAAAACTTTTATTCAGAAAAAATGTGATCAAGTTCTTATCCCGTAGATTATTTTTCTGTCTTTTATAATAATTATGATAATATCAGTCTAACTTCAAACAAAAGACGTGAAAAAAGTGACCGTGAAACGAGTTACAAATGGATGAATTATGAATTACTTTAACCAATCTTATAACGTCTCAAATTTATTATTGTCAGTTTCAATTTGAATGAATGAATATTTACTTTGAACTTTAACCCTTTCTTGCTGACGGCTGTTGTTGTTGTATTTCTAAAGGCAAGTTATTTAAATGCTTAGGCATTTGGTTGGCTATTGTTTTCTTAATGCTTTGTGTTAGTCGTAAAGGATTCTAAATTAAAGTTGATACAACTTCAACGTCATGTGCGATTATTTAAATAATTTGCAATTATAAACTCTGTTAGATACTTACGCGTTGTTTTTTATTGCACTGTAACCGTACCGACATTACGACTAGTTTATTAAAATTTAAAAAACAATCTACTTTTTAGTTGTTATGAAATATTTACTCACCTTGAATGTTTCGGCAATCCTCGTGTAATTATTATAGCGCTAACTTTTCAAACACAAATTCAGTTTGAACACTATACACTTCGCAAAACTATGTTCACATTACATAAACAAGTTTCGGTTCACCATAAATACCTAATAAACAATACTCGAAAAGAATCATAAAAGTACACCGTACAAAAAAATAAAAGTTCAACAGTCTCGATGGAATGCATGCATTTTGAGTCGGCGATCTTTCGAACGGTTAAAATGTAAAGAGTTTATTATAGGGAAATGATATTATACACTGCACAGTATTCAAACGGTTTATCGTACGATTATGAACGCACAAAGTTTTTGAAAGTTATGATTTCATCGTTGTTATCTGTCACTTGACGCTGGCGACACCGAACGCGCCCGCACTCTACCACGGTCAAATCCAATATGGCGGGCGGACCGAGCGAGCGAATGGAGGGGCTGGCTGATGCATTGAATGACAACGCTTAACGAAGGGTTAACTTCGTCTTTTAAATTGATATTTCCAATAATTAGACAATAAGTACGTGAAATGTTTTCTTGTATCAGTTCTTTTATAATTTACTAATCAGAGATTATCTAGTAATAGGTAAAATACGGAGTACCTATACCTTGTATGTGTCACTTGTGGTATCGTACATTTTTTTTACATCTTACAGGGAAGCAATTTTCCTTCTCTCACCTGATGTTAAGTGGTGATAAGGCTGAAGTTGGAAGCGCACTTCACCCGGATTCTTCAACGAAAAGTATTCAAATGAAAAGCTAAGCTATATAATAATGCAGTTGCGTTTATCTACTGGTGGTAGAATTTTTAAAATTGATGTCATTTCTGCACCACCCTATGGTTGACTGGTAGAAGGTTTTGTTGCAAAAGTTTAAAATAAATAAATAAATAAATAATAAAACATCTTAGCTAGCTTAGCTGAAATGTTGTAGAATAAAAATCTATGAACAGTATTTTTTCTTTACTCACGTGACGTCATGGGTCACGTCACGCTCTTAGGTCACGAATAAGAAAGTAATAAAAGCTCTGAGTGTCTACAAGTATCCTAGGCAGACTTTTAGTTTTAGTATTAGATACTACTTCAGTATTAGTTCCTGTTAGGTATTATATCAATATGAAGTCCTGTTACTTATTTCCATTAAATTACAATCATCATCATGAACAGCCAGTACATCTACTCGGTTACCCAGTGCTGGCCCCCCCTTTTTAGAAGCCCCATAAGTAAGCCGGTCCTATGCTGTGCTAGGGGCTTTATCCTAATCATAAGAATATGAAGGATCTTCATAAGCTAAGCTTAATGCGACGCATTGGAAATTTACATGGCAGGGATCTTGATTTTTCCAAACAATTACAAAACGTATGAAAGTGATATTTGGTGACATGATTTTTCATTTAATTGACTTCATTTTACTAGTTGCAGAAACACGATTTGTTAACTTTTATAACAGAAAAAATATCAAAGTAACCAAGAGGTTACTTGTAGGTTTATAGCTAAGCTATCTCCAGTGTCAGCCTGGCGTGCCATTTTTGGGACACCTGTATAACATATTATAACTATTAAACACAAATAAATTTGGTTACTCGTTTCTTTGTCGCACCTCCAAAAGATGGAATAATCTACCAGCATACGTTTTTCCTTCTTCCTATGATATGGGGTTCTTCAAACGAGGCGTGAAGAAGCACCTTGTGGGCCGGCAGAGTGAGGTCGACTGATGCTGCGTTGTTTTCACGCTGTTTTCAGTTGTCTTCTCGTCTGGACTCCATTTCCACTTAACATCAGGTGGTATGGAGTCATTTGCCTTGCCAGGTATAAAAAAAAACTAAAGCTAAGTTATTGTTCTGAGTAGTTTCCACCATGTTCAGGAAAACAAGAATTTGAATAGTATTGGAACAGCGCCTCTTCAGTCGTAACCCTAGTACTTCCGACAAACTGGGCTTTAATAAATAGAAAATATACTTTCCTAATACATAAATTGTAAAAATAATTGTAAAAAAACATGGACTAAAGTTTTTAATAATAATTAATTGATACAACAAAATCGGTTGTTCTCAGTTGTCACCACTGTCTTCGTTCCCACTGTGACAAATGAGAAAAAAATCCCATTTATTACCAGTGGTGACGCATGGAGCATTAAAGTCCCAATTGTTGCTACTGGCGAGAGTTGGGTTATTAAAATCCCAATTGTTGCCACTGGTCACAATTAGGATAAAAAAATCCCAATTGTTATGCTGAACTCTTTCAATTTGTGGTTAAACGGCAACTGGCAATATAAAAATTGTCCGCTAAAAAAACAACAACCATGAAACTTCAAGTCACATTTTGACATCGTGGCCGAACTAATCAAAATTTCTAAATGATCTTTATTACCTAAATTCAAGTTTAATAGCAATTTTCACACCAACATTTTCGATCAAAATTATGGTATAATCTGTTTATCGTTGAGCACCAAGTGTTGATAGGCACCATGGCGTTGGATTTAGTCAGTATCGCACAGCCTCACTACATACCTGGGTTTGTATTTTATCTTGATAAATAACCAGAGTTAAGATGTATACTTTTTCTAAGATGTTTTAAAAACGACCCCCAAAATTATAGGTTAGTACCCCAAAGCCCAGAATACAGAACAAACATTCTGAGCTCTAAGCTAGGTTACGTAATGCTTTGCTCCGGCAACTGTCACCTAAATGTTCTGTCTAGAGGCAGTGGATGAAATCGGGCAAATAAGTCTCTTGTCCAGCTAGCAGTGGGTAGCAAGATTGCCGCCGGCACGGCATGTAGAAAATAAGTTGAGTTTGGTTTCATAGGTAACCACTTGCCCTTAGCTATGTTACGAGATAGTTTTGCTACGCTAACTGTCACCTATATGGTCAGTCACCCAACATGGGGTCGTTGGTACAAAATCGGGCAGTAGTCTGTGTTGCTTGCTAAGAACAGGCAGCAGGAAGGCCGGCATGTATAAAATACGTTGGATGGCGGGTTGCCTTGGTTGCCCCTAAGCTATGTTATGAGACTGTTTTGCTACGTAACTGTCACCTAAATGAACTAAGGGTCACCTAAACGAAGCGAAGTTTTGTTTGCTGAAACAAACAATTATTAGTATTTGTGCGATGCACCATTTTTTCCAAACACTACGTTTTCTTAACTTATGATTTCATAATTTTGAAGTAATATTTTCAAGCTCTAATAATAAATTAGAAATATTATTATACTATCGTGATTTAGATTTTTAATTCGGATTTGCTATTATAATATATATAATAAAGAGTCAAAGAACATTGCTTTTTAAGACAGTTTAAAAAGACCGATTGCTATGGATGTTATTAATCCTCTTTCACACCACGAACTCTTTCGTAAACCAACATAATACTCGGTGGACACCATATTTCATGTCCAAAGCTGACTCCGGTTACATAACAGAGGCCCTATTACGGTAATCCAAAATATCGAACTTCGTTGATGCCGCTGATGGACCGGGCATGAAGGGTTCGTAATTGAATGCGTACTTTTCACATTTGTTGAAGTTTGAACTCCGTTATAATATTTCCATTGCCACTACACACTTAGATACACTACATACATGGACACTAGTCTAGACTAGAAAAGTCTAGTCTTTGGAAACCATTACGGTGTCTAGGGCCTAGAATGGTTTCCAAAGAGTACGAAATCCCGGGTTCGCGCTGTAGTACCAGGCACAGAAATATGGCTGGGCGCTGTTTCTCTCCTAGCTCACGCACGACACGATCAACCCGAGCCAATGTTCTAGTCTTTAGAGACACCCACGGGTTTTCCACTTTTGGGCATCCAACTAGATCACAATTTAGAACTGCCTATTACACGTTATGCGTTACGAAAACTTGTCGAGTTCAAAGACAAAGTCATAATTTTTTATTCAAATTAACTTCAGCGCAAATCGTCCTAAGAAAAAAATGCTTTACCAACTAGTCCTACTGCCCATTCAGGGCGTCTTTAGTTCGGTTCGGTCACTCACACAGGGCTCGAAGGGTCATAAGTCTGTCCTGTGACCGGTTACATTATATCGCTATGTAAATAAAAATAGATCTAGCTAGTATATTAGCGAAGAAATAACGATAGTATGGTGATCTACGAGTACACATTTTCGTTTCGATGAAATCTCTTCACCGCAGTTCGTTCCCGAGATTTTCTGAATACGCCGCAAGTTTTTGACCAACGACGTTATTTGTCATGTCAACCGACATGTGTGGTTGACCACGCTCGTTGATCTTATTGTCCGATTTCGCGCATTCGTAACCGTTGTTGTGCTGTGGCTGTTGTGCGGTTTTGTAAGAGATAGAGGTGTTGCGTAGGCGCATTATGGCGTGTCCGAACGATTTTTCATTGCAAATTGGCAGTATATCACCTAATATACTTATTTTGGTTTGCTACATCAGTCTGAGGAGTTCGTGTTTTATACAAATATATACCATCTTACTATTATTATAAACGCGAAAGTTTGTAAGTATGGATGGATGTTTGTTACTCTTTCACGTATGAATGGATTTGGATGAAATTCGGCATACAGATAGTTTATAACCTGGACACATAGGATAGTTTTATCCCGATATTCCCACGGGAACGGGAACCACGCGGGTGAAACCGCGAGCGGCCGCTAGTTTGTTTATAAAGATTTACTAGATAGTTAAGTATATCTAATATATAGTTAAGTAGGTACATTTGATAAAAAGATGGGTGATTTGGTTGTTGTGTGTATTGAAAGATAAGAAAAAGAAAAATACGGAGAATGGCCTAGATTTTTTTGACTTATATCCTGTGATGATATCTAATGAGCTCGTTTTGTTATGACATTGGGAAATAGATGTTAATGGCGAAATATGGTTATTTTAAGTTTCGGTTTATTGAAAAGGGTATAGAAAAAGTATTTCACGAATATGCTTGGAAGACTACACGTCTAGGAATTTATAAGTGGCAAGCAAATCGTTTAAAATATGCTTTATTACCAAACACTCAGAGTCCAATAAAATATACGATACCTTTACACTCGCGGAAAACCGAACCCGGACTATTTCAGGCCAAGACCGCGAGGCCATTAAACTATAGAGACTTTTCTGCCAAAAAACTTTAGGTACAAAGCCGGTCTTTATTCACACAAAACTTCTCCATGTAATATTTTATATTCTTTGACCTAGAAAATTGAAAGCTTAGTAACTAAATTATGGTTCCAGGTACACCGGCCACTGCCCTGAATACAAGTACAGAATAGGAGACACCTATGGCTCCACCACTCACAAGATCCTGCTTGACCCGAGCGTGCAGCACTCTGAGAGGCTGGTCCTCTCTGACAGAACATCTGACGACTTCCAGGTATAATTTTTTTCTGGACAATCTCTGGACACCGGCGGATATAGTGGAAGTGAATACCACAAGTATACTTCCCTCAGTTGGCTGAGATGTGGCAATATTACTATGTGGTAGTTGCTTCAAAAAAAGGTAGACCGACGATCTGGTGAAAGTTGCGAGAAGCCGCTGGATGCGAGCAGCACAAAACCGGTCGTTGTGGAGATCCTTGGGGGAGCCCTTTGTCCAGCAGTGGTAGTCATTCGGCTGATATGATATGATGATTATGATGATGAAGATGATGAGTTAAAATGTTGAACGCAACATTAATGAGTTGTGAAATGTATTTGTTGTAGATCTACCGGCCAGCGCAAACTGACATTGACACAGTGAACGCCAGATTTCGGAATGGTGATCCGGTGTACAAGCACCCTATGATACCAGGGTACGAGGGTAAGTTTCTCCAAGAATTCTTTTATATTTAATTAAAGGGAGCTTTGTTTCTGATCACCTGTTGGTAAGTGACGATAAAACCGTGTGAAGACGAGGATGCATGAGGATGCATAGACAAAATAATAGAAGTTAAATAGAGACAAAAAGAGCTAAATAAAGAAAATAATTGTTGCAAACGAATATAATTCGGAAAGAGTGTTGAAAAACTGGTTACCCGTAAGTATTTCTTTTTTATTTCTTCAATACCTTTAAGCTTTGCGGAAAAAGTGTTCAATAAGTAAATAAAAATGGATAAGTACCTTGTTGTACCGAGTTTCCATTCTTAAAAATTATATTAACAATTATTTTGTATGTTCTTTGCTCTTCTAAAATTTTTGTCTGTCGAGAAGAATTTTAATTTTTTATTATTTTCGTTCATTTGTATCGTTCCATATCTATCTACACTGGGTCTGTTTCACTGATTAAAGACTATTGATTTGCAATGTTTACAAACTAAAATCAGAAGAAGTTCATCTATAGCATGTTAATTTAGTCTTGTTAGGTGTAGACAAAGAAAAGTGGCCCAATCTCAATGATTCAGCCTCCGTGGGACCGTGACTCAGGGACCGGTCCAACGGAATGCTGGGGGTTTCCTGAGGTGTGATCGTTCACAACGGCTTAACGAATCGCTGTAGGCGAAAGACATTGGCGGTCAATAGCCATTCCTCTACAAACAGGGCAAGGCAAATTATTAATTTAACTTCTTTAAATTTGTAGATACAATTGAAATCCAAGCTTACATTTTCATTGTGACAATCTCCCATTCACATCGCCATCTGTGACACCTACAAATTTTTTTCTGTGCTCTGTGGTGACGTTATCTATACCACCTGGGATCCCTACTTTGTATAAGCTAATTTTTTTTTGAGAGAGATTGCTGATTGCGTCAAACGGCATTTTCAGCGTCACCGGGCTTTTTTGGGGGCGGCGAGGTACCTATAAGGTACCTCAAGCCGTGTTGAAACGAATCACCTTCGGAGGTTTTCTAGAGGAAACGGCATCGCACACTTAAAAGTGCGCGTCCCCGTGTCCTACTAGGTTCTCCGAAGGGTTCAGATCGGATCGGGGAGCGGAACCACCCGAGGGCGCCTCTAGAGGCACGGACCTTGGCTCGGGTAGACCGGGCCGTGGAGGAGGAGAGAAGCGCCCAGGTACATGTCCGTACTTGGTATAGAGCGCGTATGAACCGGTTCCACGTACCCTTGTTCTACGAGTACGGTGTCTTGGGCCTAAACTAGTGTGCATGTTAAGTGTATTCTGTAAATGTGTAGTGGCATTTAGAGGATCGGGCGGGTGTATAAGCTAAAGGTGGCGTCGGATGATCAATGGCGAGTATGCTCAAAATTGGTGATTTCGATACTCTGTCTATAAATTTTCGGTAGAGAGTCTTGAGAGTATGTATGTTATGTACTTATGTGGTGACACTTCACCAGTCTATCTAAGCTAAACCAATTCTTCTTATTATTTACTCATGTAAGCTTTTCTACAAAAGCATCAGTGCCTAGTGCGAGTTTTTTAACATCGCCCGCTAAATGTGGGACCAATCCCTATCTATAATCCTTCTTTTTACTTACTAGGCCTACCTACTGACTTAAGCACTACCTACAAAACTATACTGAACAATGACGCTCGATAACGCAACGCAGTAACCTACTCAGCGTTTTGGATGGCACAATGACCGATTGAAGCGCGAGGCTTATAGCTTACTGCATTTCCAATCGCATTAACTCGAGAATAATCTCAAGAAAACGGTACTACTCGTAATCCTTTATCTGCCTTCGTTCTAGTTACGTTGCCCGTATCAGATGGCGAATGCAGTACTAACTCACGTGTGCTAGCATTTCGTAATAGTAGAGTTAGAATCAGTAGGTATCTAATTATTCGACTCGAAGACCTCGGAGAATATTTTAAGATAAGGTGATTCGTTTGCGTGATGCCAGCTCCTGGAGAGCTTACTGGGGTTTTTTGGTTACGGCTTAAGGTTATTAAAGAAGAATAATTATGTCACCATAACATCAATGTTATGTTCCGTTAGTTAGAGATAAGATAGCCAGTTCCTCAGTACCTTTGCACGTAAGATATGCCCGTAACATTTGCAAGACTATAAGTTTCTTGCCACCCCATTAACGCTGAAAAGGCTAACACAAGACCAACAGTAATTTTCTTTTTAAAATATAAAACTCATTAAGATTAATTTGAAACATATAAATAAATAAATTTAAAATGGTATTTGCAATTCCATGCGTTGTATAATAACAGTTTTTTTTAAATACTTACTTGAAATTTTCCATAAACGGGATCCGCATCATTTAGAATGTTCGGTAAGATATGCACAAAAGACTAATAGTACTAAATAAACAGGAGATTTGTAATGAATGACACAACATTATTTCATTGCATTTCTTTAATCAGCACGAGTTTTACATCAGTTTTTTTCTACTATGTCTTGGCCTTATCGTTTTGTAGCATGATGATGTATGTAGGCATGTAGGCAGCATGTAGTGTGCATGATATAGGTATTTGGTAATGTTTTAGTTTAAATGAGCAGTAGCAATAAAGCTACCTATTATTAATGTTTTGTAATATTTTATCGCATGTGGGATTATACATCTGTTATATTATGCACTATGAGCTAACGGTACCAACGCATTTACAAATTATTAAACGCGCATGTATTCGTAAGGTAGGATAGGGACATTACAATATTCGAAACTATTCATGAAATATTTAAAGGCCACAGATATTGAATAAGTAGATCGAAAATACATACAAAGCGGCTATTCAAATTGTTCCAAGACACAACCGTTACTAATGTTTTGTCTTTCTTTATATTGTGTTTTTATAATGCTACCAAATTCTCAATTGTGTGTTCGGCTTACATTAAAAAAATCCATGCGATTTTTTTAAATAATTTTGTTGGGTAATCGGTAACCACTAAACCATCGTTGACCTCAATCTCACCTAATGGTTAGTGAGTATGAGGCCGAAGATGGAAGACGCCGCCCTAGCCCTTGATCAGGATTGAGCGAGATTGTATTTTGGTGCCCTTTGATCGACGCTTTCACATACGTCCTGTCTGAACTCCGGTTCGGGCATTTGGTTTTCGCATTTAGCATTTCGGGGCCCCTTGGACAGGACATGACAGGCGTCTAGCAACCGCTCTAGGATAGAGCGAGCGCTCTATCCTAGGGCCGGTATTAGGTATTATTGCTTACGTAGTAACGGCCTTAAAACCCCAAAGTTGTATGATTCGGGAAACAGCTGCCGGCAGAGCATTCTATTACGTATTTACTAACCTGATAGCCCCAAGTGAGCTTTGGCCTCTGATACGCCGCCACTGCACTGGTCCCCGAGCCGAACCGAGCAGTGGTCGCTGTAATTAAGGCATAAAATTTCGCTGGTTCGACCACGTAGAAAGGATGAAAGATGATCGCGCGGTGAAACGGTGACTCGGTGAAACCAACATGGCGGTCGCCCGCGTGTCCGCTGGAGGGACGATGTTCTGAAGGATCTGAAAAACTTCATGTGGACAACTGGCAGAAAGCTGTTTCAATACTTCTAATACTTAGTCGTTTAATACTTATTTTTAATACTTCAATACTTTGCCCTTCGCATTATAACGCGACGGAATATCGACGACATCGAAATAAGGACACGGGCATCAGAAAGCTGAGTGTCTAGTACGAATGCGTGTTTTTTTCCACTCGATCACGTTTATTTTACTTAGGTACTTACTTCGATGGATCAGTGACATTTAAAGAGGATCTTGGCCTCCAACACCCAGCGCTGTTACGTTAATTTTAATTTTATTTTATTTTACATTGTTGTACTTAACTTATTTATTTATTAGCTTTCATATTAATATGTTCGCTTCTGCTTTTAATAATATAAATCGTGTTATGTATATGTTCAAGGATATTATAGTCTATACTATGAATCGCTACTATAGATTGCATAAACATTTCTACTGCTTTGTCAATAAATATATAACTGAACATAGGTTTCCTACCTCGACTGAATGCACACTTTGGGCAGCGGTATACCGTGTCAGCCACTGAAGCGTTATCGGAGTTCCAAAAGCTGCAGCTGAACCAGCGCGCGGCCAGGAACCAGCTGGAGAGAGTGGTGGACCTGCAAGCAGGGAAGGGACAGCCTTGGGACTTGGTCGACCGATTCGTAAGTCATCATGGCAGTGGAAGTTGGATCTTATGTGTACGCTACGAGGGTTGCTAGTTTGAATTGGTCTTCTCGCGGAAAGTCGAATAGAGTTATTGCTTGAAAAGTTTTGGCTGCATACATCTGAAATTTGTGACAGCTTGTTTTAAGTCTAAAAGTGTTGGATCGAGCATAACTGGCTATCTGAGTTTCGTAGTCTAATCAAAAAAAATGTCACGAAAGTTGTGATTTGGGTTGGACCCTACAAGAGTAGAAAAGATTATACTTGTAGCTGAAGTTTTATAAAAAGAAGATTGAAGTGGATGGAGTTAAAGACAGAAAGAAAGAATGGAGACGAATGAAGAGAAGAAGAGCAGAAGACTTTTGGTATTTGGAGCGAAAGGAGAACGAATCGTATTACGAAGAACATAGACCTCAAAGTAACACCCAACTTACTTCTGCAGTCGGCGACGGCAGAGTTCAAGTTGCCCTTGGTTGTGGTGCGGCCGGAATGTGCGGGCATACTGCGAGATCTGCCCATGGACGAGCCAAAACTATCACCTGCTTCACATTCTGTCAGTCCTTTCTTCATGGAGAATGGCCATCCAGATAAATTTATTAAAAAAGGTAGGAATGGACCGGACCTATTTCTGATTTTTCTAACTTTTACAGATGAACCTGGCCTATAATACATCAAGAAGGAGGTTACATAACGAAAAGAGGTCGCAATATATTTATGAAAAATATTGTTTCACAAACTTTTTTGTTTCCTTTTTTTAATTTTTTTAATGACATTTGTTTGACTTCTTGTCAACTTTTATATTTGTACGTAATGTAATTAAGTAGTTTTGTATTTTTATTTATGTACTATTTTTAATTACTTTCAACCAATGTCTTACGCAAAAATCCACTCATCTTTTGTTAGAAATCAAATTTGGGGATATAATCCTGCTGAATCTATCCGTAAGTTAAAACCTCCACATTGAATACAGCACAAAGTAAATTGTTTTAAGTCTTGGGAAAGCCAAAAATGAAAAAGTTATTTTTGAAATTTGTTTTAAAACGGTTTATATTCGTATACCTACTTATTAGTACCTAATCGTGTATATTTTTATTAATTTTTATTGTGTACGTACAAAGTAGAGAAACATACCTACTTAGTCTTGTTAGTATGTTATTGTCGCTTAGCTGTAGGTACATAATCAGTTTCTTTTGTCAGTAAAGATCGTGTATATTTTCGCTTTCAGGTTTTGCGGGTCATGTGCCTTATGGTTTCCAACGCTTTGGTGAATCATCCAAGAAACTCACAAGCTCCGCCTTATGTGACTTCTCTTCTAACTACAGACGAAGACAGAGCACTGAATGGGCTCCAGTGAATGTAGTCAAGTAAGTGCAAAAGTCTTACTAACCTGTTTGGTAGAACTAATTTTTGGTGCAAAAATTGTTCTATCATGAAATACTATAAACACTTGTGATAAACATTAGGTACCTTGTGGTGTGAGTTATTGATAAAAAGTAGGATATTTTTATGCTCAAAAAGTAGCGATGGCTCTGCGTTCTATATTAAAAAACAAAATGCCAAAGTGATTGTCTTGTCTGTTCACGGCCGTCAACCTGACAGGAGAACACGCGTAAATAAAATAAAACTTGTTTTTTGGGCGAGTGAGTAAAAAACATATAAAAACTCTTAAAATGGGTAAGAAGAACCCTATGCCGAATATCTCTAAGGAGGAAAAGATGGTTATGGTAATATCAGAGATAATCCAGGAGTTGCTAGTCGCTCACCGCCAAGGAAAAGATGTTAACCTCAACAAGATGAAAACGAGGATTTCATCGAAATACGGCTTGGGGACGTCTCCTCGCCTTGTAGATATTATAGCTGCGGTACCTGCCGACTCTAAAAGCATCCTGCTCCCTAAGTTAAAGGCGAAACCTATACGCACCGCGTCTGGAATAGCAGTCGTTGCTGTTATGTGCAAACCTCATCGTTGTCCACATATAAACTTCACTGGTAACATATGTGTGTACTGTCCTGGCGGGCCGGACTCAGATTTCGAGTACTCCACCCAGAGTTACACTGGCTACGAGCCTACTTCTATGAGGGCTATCAGAGCGAGGTACAACCCTTATCTACAAACGCGCCATAGGGTAGAGCAGTTAAAACAGTTAGGGCATAGTGTTGATAAAGTCGAGTTCATTGTCATGGGTGGGACTTTCATGAGCCTACCAGAAGATTACAGAGACTATTTTATCAGGTAAGCTTATTTCTAGCATAAAAAAAATACTGTTTAATTTATGTGAGGTATTGCATCACATTAAAGACTATGCAAGTACTATTATTGTGAAAGTTCTAACTCTGCCTTAGTGATTTTTTTGCAAAAGGAGACTTACTTTACCATTAAATAATAAATATTAAATAATATGTTATATAAATGTGAATTGATCTGTTTATAGTAAATTGAAGTTCAAAATACGCAAGTAACTTAGGATTTTATTGATAATTACAGAAATCTTCATGATGCTCTGTCGGGTCACACATCAAGTTCTGTGGCTGAAGCTGTGAAATACTCTGAGAAAGCAAAGACCAAGTGTATAGGGATAACAATAGAGACCAGACCTGATTACTGCCTGCAAAGACACATGAGTGATATGCTCAATTATGGATGCACCAGGTTTGTATTATGCTGTCAAATTTATTTACAGGGCTCTGTTGATTTAATGGACACCATTAATAACTTTCTGCATCATCATTAGCATATCTCAGTCCACTGCTGGACATCGGAGCCTGTTCTTCAGTTCTCAGCATTCTTAATATAATGTTTAAGTGTCAATTATATATTATATTTAGTGTCACATTTGATAAGAGAGTAACATGTTTGCCTAGTCGCAACCACTGCTCCATAACACGTCTACTGATAGTAATTGGTTCTCTAACAAATGTGCTTTCTGGCACTAGTATGATCGCTCAAACTTTATTGATGAGAAATAAGGTTGAAATCTAATAAAAATGTATATTTGTGTGATTCTTATTGAAAAGTTAATCAAGGGACAACTTTTACCTAGTGTTACCTCAGTTTTGTGCCATCTAAATCCAATTGGATACTGCCACCCTACCCTCTTCATCTCTTCTCTAAAGTGTATTAATATTAATGTTTTATTTTTATTTAATTTTATTTGGAAAACCAACAGCTTTAGGATATTGTATGTACATATATTTTAAAAATTGTTCTGTCTCCTATTTTAGACTTGAGATTGGTGTACAATCAGTTTATGAAGACATTGCCAGAGACACAAATAGAGGTCACACAGTGAAAGCAGTCTGTGAAAATTTCAGTCTTGCGAAAGATGCTGGCTACAAGGTATATTAATATTCCTAAAGACATGGAAGTTGTTGTAGTTTTCAAGAAATTACTCTACGCTACCTTAGAATGAAACACTTTTATTAGATTTAAAACATAGAACTAATTAGCTCTTGGTATATTTATTTATACAATACAAAAGCTTTTAAAGATATATACTTAAACATATATACAATGTCCTTGTTGTCCAATGTTTACTTCTTCTTGTATTGTCCTCTCTAAGTCTTTTGTATGGTGTACAATAAAGTATATTTTCATTTTCATTAAAGTAAGGGGTTGTAATTTCTTTTTAATTTAGAAGAAGTAAAAAAATTAAACAAATGTTTAAAAGGAAGTAAAAATTACTTATGTATATTTATTTAAAAACTTTTGACTTAATGTTTTCTTTAATTCTGAAACTTTCAGATTGTAGTACATATGATGCCTGATCTCCCAAATGTGGACTTTGAAAGAGATGTGGAACAGTTTTTAGAGTTCTTTGAGAACCCAGCGTTCAGAGCTGATGGCCTCAAAATATACCCCACTTTGGTGATCAGAGGAACTGGATTGTATGAGCTATGGAAGACTGGGAGATACAGGAGCTATCCTCCATCTACGTTGATTGATTTGATAGCTAAAATTCTGGCATTGGTACCTCCATGGACTAGAGTTTACAGGTAACAGGTAACATCATACTTATTCACCTTTGTGGTCAAAGAACCCTATTATAAAATCATTATTATCAGTAACCCATTTTTATTTGGGGGTTTTAGGTCAAATCTCACAACGCTAGCTTGATACAGGTTGGTGGGAGACATGTGAAACACTATTTTATTAGGGATGGCTGGAGTGAGACTGGTTTTAGGAATTGGTGATTTGACAAAATCATAAAAACTTTAAAATCTCGAAAAAAAACTGTAATTTCTACCTAAACGAAATACTAATGTAAAATTTCTGTATGAGCAACATAAATAAAGAAAAAATAAATAGAGATTGGCAAAACCCTATATACTGCTTTATACCATTATTTTCGTATTTCACTGGTAAAGCATAACATATTTTTTATTGGACTTTGATCTTATTGAAATTGCATGACATTCAAATTATGATGACATCTTTATTGCCATTAGCAGCTAAAGGGTTAAATAAACCTTTTAAAAATACTAATTCATTAATTAACCTTGTTTGAATTAAAGTTTAAATTTTGTTATCAGAGTGCAGCGTGACATTCCCATGCCTCTGGTGTCCTCTGGGGTGGAGCATGGCAACTTAAGAGAGCTGGCGTTGGCTAGGATGGCCGACCTCGGAACAGACTGCCGAGATGTCCGGACAAGGGAGGTTGGCATCCAGGAGATACACAACAAAGTCAGGCCGTATGAAGTGAGTTAATGACTGTTTGTTTGCAGTTTTTTTTATTTTATTTTTATTTCATTCAGTTATATTCAGAACTGTACTTAAACACAGTATATAACATACTACACTTGGTTTAATGTCATCTCATAGTATAGAAGCAAAATGATTATGGTCTCCACATGAGAAGGCATAATTCCAGCAGAGTATTCTAAAACTTAAGCATCTAACATCAACCAATTTAAAAACAGACTAGACAGATATTTATAAAAATAATTAAATGATACTACAGTACATTCGATGATCAGGATACAGGCACTATCAGTTGTGGCATCTGTTTGCCTGTCAAAATAACTATAATAATAGTAATCCTTGACACGGCACGTATTGTCAGGAGGTTCCTCACTCTGCAGCCCTGACCACCGGTAGTTTGGGCCCTGCCTCGCTGCTGGCGGTACTCTAGGATTAGGTTTTTATAATGTTTTATTGCTTTTATATTAAAATATTGTAAAAATCTAGTTTTAAGGAAAAAAATGAATAAAGAGTATAATAATAACTTACCTGAAATAATAATACACATTGTAAACTTCATGGCATTTGGAAAAGCATATTTTAATCCTATTCCATGTTACAGGTAGAGCTAGTCAGGCGTGACTATATGGCCAACGGTGGGTGGGAGACCTTTTTGGCATATGAGGATCCAGACCAAGACATTCTTGTAGGTCTGCTGAGGCTCAGGAAGTGTGCTTCAGACACTTACAGGCCTGAGCTGAAACCAGGGCCCAAGTCTGGTTTTAAACAATGCAGCATTGTAAGAGAGCTGCATGTCTATGGGTCTGTTGTACCTGTGAGTATTAGTATTTATTTATTAAAAAAATAACAGCTACAAAGGCCAAACCAAATAAAACAATAGAAAAAATAAGACAGTACCTAAATAATAAAAAACAGATCTTGCAGAACTAAGTCTGGGTCAGACTAAGTAGTAAATTAGTACAATGTTTTAAACTTGTAATTTTACAATTAGCGTTATCTATTGTTGTTCTAGGTGCATAATTAATCTAGTTTCTGTGGTTTTTAGGTAAATGCCCGAGACCCCACCAAGTTTCAACACCAAGGCTTTGGTATGCTCTTAATGGAGGAAGCGGAGAGAATTGCGCGCGAAGAGCATGGCTCTGACAAAATGGCCGTCATTTCCGGTGTGGGCACGCGCAACTACTACGCCAAGATCGGATACGAGCTCGAAGGACCGTATATGGTGAAGATGCTGTAAAGCCACTGGAAAATGATCTCTAAAGCTACATCGTAAAAGTCGTTTATAGTATGCGTATACAATGGTTTAAAAGTGTTTTAATGTTGTATATAGGTAATAAACTGTACGCAACTACTACGTCAAGATTGACTACGAACTCGAAGGACCGTATATGGTGAAGATGCTGTAAAGCCACTGAAAAATTGTGTCTAAAGCTATATTGTAAAGACCGTTTTTTGTCTATGCATACAGTGACGATTTATAGTGTGTTTATTGTTGTGTATTACTAAAGCTACTGGAAAATGATCTCTATAGCTACATTGTAACGGTTGTTGTAAAAACAAGCTTTTATTTAGCTTGCCCTGTAACAATTTTGTCTGGGTCTTTAGTAATTTAAATTTGACCCCTTTCCTGTTGACAAAATTATTATGACATGGAGCTGATCTGATGATGGAACCGGAAGGTGGTCATAGGAACTCGGTAGTTTAAAACACAACCCATCGAGTTTGGACTCATTTGATCAGTCTTGATGAGTACTTTGGTGCTAGATGGCATCCAAGGTCTGATAATGGTGCTGGGAAATTGCCTTTAGGAACTCAGGAAAATAAGTTCGTTCGTTCGTTCCGTTTGTTATGGATGTGGATTCTGTCTTTGATTAGATGGATGACCCAATGCCAAGGTAAGTATGAGGGTGTATAAACATGTCATTCAAAAAAACTAAAAAGTTAAAAATAAAATTTTAAAAAACAACTTTAAAAACAAGCTTACTTGTTAATAAAAAAATAACTAAATAGTTAAAAATTATTTAATTTAAATATCTTTGCGTTTTTTATCACAGACCCAATTTTTTATACTTATATAAAAGCGTGTTACATTGCGATTTGAAAAGAAAAATAATGTCGGTGTAATATGCTTAATGTTCTTTAATGTTCCATCAAAATTAACACGCTTTTATTGATAAAAAAAATGGGTCTGTGATAAAAACGCCAAGATTTTTAAATAAAATTATTTTTACTTTTTAGTTATTGTTTTTATTAACAAGTAATAAAAGCTCGTTTTTAAAAAGTTTTTTTTGTATACGCATATTGTATTGGATAACAAAGTTTTTATTATTGTATATAGGTAATATATATAATATGTGCAATGGGAAGTCCTGTTTGGTTTCCTGCGTAGTCGTAGAGAGAATAAATGTGGTTACATCAATGCGATCTTTCATTTTTAATCATTTATTTCATATAATGCTTATTGACCTTTCAACTGGTATAGCATCTACAACCTTAATTTAGGTGAAAAACGTTCAGTATGTAGTGTAGAAACACATTTACCGAGACTATTTTCAAGGAAAAATAGTTATATTCATTGGAAAACCAAAATAAATAAAGTCATGTGCTAATCCAGCTATGTTCTACCCGTCTTCAAAATTATAGTTATTATTGTCTGGCTTGTCTGTATCCGATTTTCTCATCTAGTCAGATTTTAATTTGGTTTATTGTTATTCATCCTAAACAGTAAGTCAGAACGACAAGGATAGCCACGCTAGCTGCGTACCTATGGGTTTTAGACATCTGCTTTGTAAAGTAAGGCAGAACACGTTTGAATATTTAATTTGAATCTCAATTACTTAGGGTTCAAATTATAGTGCGAATAACATCCCGCTACCTGTTAGAAAAGCTGTGTCTCATTTCCTACTGTCCTGTTTCCAGACCCGACCCTCCCATGTCCATTAACCCGACGGAGCTGTACCACAAGCACGTGGGCATGCTGCCCAACTACGCGGGACATGTGCCTGGATGCATGTTCAGGTTAGTTGGTTAACATTCATTAGACTGTAACGTTCACACGCCTGCGCTTCGTACTACCGCAAACTGACAATTTTCCTCAATAGATTTTGAATTTTATGGCTATAGAATTAAGGTTGAACATTCGTTAAACATTCGTTGACGGTTTTAGATAGGCTGATAGGTGTACTGTGCATGTGTCTGTACCTCTAGCGAAAATTATGTAACACTTGAAAAATGGGACTGCTTCCATCAAACGCTCGGGGAATGATTTCATATGGTTCAATTGGGGTAAAATTGCAGTCACGTGTCACAGCCACAACCCATATGTGAATTAGAAATAGAAAAAATCTTTATTTGTATTTATTTATATACAATACATCACACATACAAATGATTCGTTTTTGTTTCTGCCTTCATTCACATTCGAGTCTCACTTGAGGTAGTGTCTTTAGGTGTGCCATTTTCGCTTTAACTGTAGCATTTTAATAAGAATAGTAAGACGTTTACCTGAATATAGAATTGGCACGTAATGCGGGATTCGAACCCAGTTACGCAGTTCATTGTGAAATTAGAAAATATAGACGATGACTGTATTATTGTATTCGGGTTTATTTAAAACTAGACAATTTTGCTAAACAGGAATTCAATAGGATGCGGGTAACCACTTTTTATCAAACGAAGCTATCAATTGTTTCCTGGTTATTTTTTTTCGCATATAGGAAAAAAAAAACAACTACCTTACCTTCAACAAGTTCCTCCATTAAGTCGTTGGTGTCGGCCGTTATCGTCAGATGGCGTTGTTAACACCATTCTTTATTATTACCTCTTTTGAGTGTCCTTTTTGTTTGTAGGTCTAAACTTTATCAGAGTAATCATGTCCCAACTGTACCACTTGTAAAGGTACGCTTATAAAATAAATTCGGTTTAAAATTTACATCAAGTCCATAATAGAGAATCACTTATAACCTTCACCTTCCAAGTTACTGAGTTACAATCGTAATCAGCTCATTTTATGTCCCCACTGCTGGGGCACGAGCCTTCCCTATGGATGGATAAGAAGTTCTCCTTAAACCATAAACCTCCACGCGGCCGCGGGCCCAATGCAGATTAGTGATTGTTAAAGACTGCTAACGCAGCCAGGATACTTAAACGTTTTTACGTGACTTGCGGAGCACGGAGGAGCTTGAGCTGATACATTTTTGGTCACCCATCAGGTGACCGGCTTTTGCGATGAAAGTTGCTTAAATTCAGCAATCACAGACCCGGCGCGTTAGCTACTACGCCATTGCGCTCTTATATCTATCTAATACCATAATATACAATAATCTGAATCTCGGAATCGGCTCCAACGATTTTCATGAAATTTAGTATGCAGGGGGTTTCGGGGACGATAAATCGATCTAGCTAGGTTTCATTTTTAGAATTTTTATTACCAAAAAAAAAACCGAGCAAAGCTCGGTCATCCAGGTACTTGTAATAAATAAGTATACCGATATATTTGCTTTCAAAAATATTAACGCGAACATGTTTCCAGATTTGGGAAAACGTACGGAAATGACACACGGGACGCGAAGCGCTGGCTGCGCGGCGACTTCTCGTGAAAGTGACGCGTGCGCAGCGGCGGCGGCGACGCGACGCGCTGGAGTGGCGAAAATCGAGAGTGAAGCTTCATTGGCGACCAAATTGAAAGAGCGCAAGCTATTTTGTGGAACAGTGTCTAATAAAATAATATACACAGTTTTAACAAAAAGCGTTTATTTTGGTAAATAATTTACTTTAGTGTTAGGGTCTTTGCACACTACAAGCCCAATAAAAGGTACATACCATGAACGATGCTTGAATAGTAGTCGTTTTAAATTATTTAGCAAATGGTAAAAGTAACTTTTTTTAACTCTGAAAAAAGTTTTACTAGCGAGATTTGAACTCGCACCCCATCTTTTGCTCTCCTGGTAACTTCTTATCTTATTCCATCTTATTCCTGCATGTATTGCACCAATTCAAATAAAACTAACTAAATATAAATTTAATTCATAAAATAAGGTAAGTATCCCCTATTTCGTTGCCAAGTGATGGTTACATACATTTGAGAATAAACTTGGTGACTCCTTTGTGATACCTCGTGTGTATAGGAAGGTAGGCATTAAATAAAAAAATGCGTTCTGAAGAAAATAAATTATTTCATAATTTATTGGTATATCACACAACTCTTTTCTCATACAATTTATATGTAAGGGTATCGTTTTTAACGGGTGCAAATTAAAATAACATTTTTTTAGGATCTACTCGCGTTAATTTTATACGTTGATTTATATTAATTTATCCTGACGTAAATTGAAATGAAGCCCATGCAAGTGCAAGTTACTAATTAATTACGAGGCGACCAACTCCTCAGTCTCTCTGTGACCACGGACCCTGTAAGCGGTTCGCAACGTCAGGATAAAATAATATAAATCAACGTGTAAAATAAACACGAGTGGATCTGTAAAAGTTGTTTTATTTAATAATAAATACTTTAGAAAACAAATACAATAGGTACCTTCTAAATAGTTTATCTATTGACTAACCCCCCAGGCAGACAGCCCCTCATTTCCAACTCGACAGATATTTAACTAGTCAGATTTACAACTCGACGTGAGGATGTTTAAAATTACGCATCTTTAGGTACTTAATTACAAGAAAAAACTAGTTCAGTATCATCAAACTACCCTTTTGTATGTAAATGCTTTTAAACTTGACACGTCGACATAATAATTATAAAAATATAAATATAAAAACACAAATGTTGAAAAAATTTCCACGAGCAGGATTTGAACCCGCACCCTTCTGACATTGAACCCTTGGAAATTTTTTCAACATTTGTGTTTTTGTAATTTGTTCGCAACAAAATTTGCTTTAAAAATTATATAAACATTTTAATATAAATATACGTAAAATATATCACTTTGCTATCACATACTTAAATGTTTTACTTCGTTTTAGCGTTCCATTCTCTAAGCAGCTTTTCAGCGAGCTTCAGGTTTTCGTCTTTCTGAAAGGGAAAGGAAACATGATTGTAATACAGAAGAACCTTCTTATTGAGGATGTAGATTTTATTGAGGAGCTCGATGGCGCAGTGGTTAACGCGCCCGGTCTGCGAGTGCTGAGGATAAGCAACTTTCGCAAAGGCCGGTCATCGGATGGGTGACCAAAAATGTATAAGATAAGAGATAAGAGTTGGTCCCGGCTGCATCAGCAGTCTTTAAAAACCATCCCCGTGTTTTGTGTTATACGGATGGTAACATAATATGCTTCATCATCATCTCAGCCAAAAAACGTCCCCCAAGGATCTCCACAACGACCGGTTTTATGATGCTTAAAATGTGCTGATTGCTTCACTTTTACCTTGATATAGCAGAACCTCGCGTAGTTCTCGCCGAGGCTCTTGTGCGCGGGCGAGTAGAAGGCGGTGGGCGGGATCGCGAGCACGCCCGCCTCCTTGGCCAGTTTCTTCGTGAACTTGTAGTCTTTGTACTGGTCCGGCTCAGACGATAGGTCTATCTTGTTGGCTGCGGAACAATTGGGTAGGTGGTAAATCAATAGATAAACTTTTTAGCAACTCTCAAAAAATGAGGCCACGTGCTGGTGGTTCAAGGTTGTGCTCCAGCAAAGTACATCCACCGGCCACCAACCTCGTACCGGTTCCGACTGCTCGCCCGCCCGCCGCACACGAGGCGTCGTCTGCCGCTGTCGCAAATCAAGGGTCCCCCCGTCCCATTCGCGAATTCGCTGTTTATCCATTACCCTTGTCTCCATCCCTTGCAGTTCGAAACCTCCCTTAGCTTAGTATAACGCCAATAAAAAATACAGTTCACTAAATAGAAGAACATCGCCCGCGCCGCCATTTTGTCTTTCTCGCTAAATCATTTAGTCTTCGAGCCGCATCATCAGTGTATATTTAGATATATAGAGATATATATAAATACACTTAATGTATCGCCAACAACTAGGAAATAAAAGGCAAAATACACTAACCTAACTTGGTCCAATCGGCCACTATGAAGTACCCCCCTTCGGGTACGGTGGGGTTGAACCCGTTCTCCCTCAGGGTCTTCACGATGAAGTCCCGCTTGGGCAGCAGGTCGCGGGAGATGGCCGCGAAGTAGTAGTCGGGCGTGTCTCGGCGGGCGAGCTCGAACTCAAAAGAGCGGGCAACCGCTTCCTGCGATTATATCACAAATTTATTGACAAACTAGTGGTGCATCGCGGTTGCACCCGCCGGCTTAGAAATTGGATTATTTAAATAAATAATTAAATAGGTAGCCTATATAGGCTATAGATAACACATACAACCTTATTTTTAGTTTATACGAAACCTAAAAATTGTTTGTTCAGAATCAGTAATAGAATCGAAATCAAAATTTTTTTAAAAACACAACGGGACAGCACAAAAAGCTGTAACTTCGTGAGTTTTCAAGATATTATTTTAATTTTGTTTGTACTGATTCTTCAAATGAAAATATTTGACCAGTGTTTCAATTTTCATATAAACTACAAATAAGGTTGTATAAAGGCCCAATTTTTGTGGAAGGCTATACAGGGTGTCCCAAAAATGGCACGCCAGGCTGACACTGGAGATAGCTTAGCTATAAACATATCAGATAAAAAAAATAAACAAAAAAAATCAATAAAAAAAAAATAAAAAAGAACTAAAAGTGGAGTTTTGAGAAAAGAAAAAAGTGGCATTTTCTCCAAAACTAAGAGACTTTTACTAGAGTCATGTTATATTTATCTGATAGGTTTATAGCTAAGCTATCTCCAGTGTCAGCCTGGCGTGCCATTTTTGGGACATCCTGTATAGGCTATACAGCCTTCCACAAAAATTCTATCAAATGCAAATAGAATTGTTCAAATCCGGCTGGTAGTTATAGAGATTTTAACCGCCTCTGTGGTCTAGTGGTTAAGATCACCGGTTTAGACCCAGAGGTCACGGTTTCTATTCCCAGCGGGGAATACCTACATGTTTGTGTACTCGGTTTGGTTGGAGGTAAGGCTTGTTAGTCCGCCTGGCTAGCTACCACCATCTTATCTAAATATGTTGCCATAACATCAATGTTTGTAGCATTGCTGTGGTCCGGCGAGAGATAAGATAGTCAGAGCAACAGTAGTTGAGGATTCCGGGTGAAGTGCGCTTCCACCTTCGGCCTTACCATCACTTAACATCAGGTGAGAGAAGGCCAAGTGCTTCCCAGTAAGATAAGTATATAAAAAGCACTCAGTCCGAAACCCGAAGGTCCCGGGTTCCAAGTGTGTTTCGGACTTTTCGATGCATAGCCCGTGTTATAAACCAAAGGCGCGCGGGCGCGAGGGGAGTACATCTTGAGCCATCGGAGTGATTGGTAGTTGACAGTGTGCGCGACGGTTTTGTGCTCCCGTTCTTATTACGTGTTTTTTGGATATAATTACAAGATCAGGTGGTTTTGGTAGCCAAAGTAGGGTCCCCTGTGTACCTAGTGTATCTAGTGGTGATAGTTTGGTGCGAGTGTTCCCAAAACTAAAGAAGACCAGGCCCAAAGCTGGGTTCTCCGGCGTGATTGATATAGGGGGAGCGCTCCTCCCACTGCCGCTGTTCTGAAGCTGCTGAAGGGACACTTGCTGTAAGTGATTTTTATAGTTATTAGGCATCATCTAACGTGCCATCCCAAGTGCCGCAAATCGCGGACCTAAGTGCGCCCCGGCGTGGTTGATGAGGTTAGGACAACGACGTGATTACTGTCCTTCACACGACCGCCTGCGTACTGAACAGCCCGGGTTTGTGATCACCAACTGCAGCATTTGGCAAGCAAGCAAGCAAGAGCCCAAATAAGTTATTTTAGAATCAAGTGTAATGTTAAGTAAATGTATAGAGGTAAGGATTATTTGTAACTAACCGGGCTCTTGAAAGTTTTTAATTGTAAATCTGCTAAATTAAATATGTATGATTGGGTAACGACATACTTTTTTTTTTTATAGTTAGCTCGGCAAATGACTCCATCCCACCTGATGTTAAGTGGAAATGGAGTCCAGACACGAAGATAACTGGTGCAGCGTGGAAACAAACGTAGCATCAGTTAACTTTACTCTGCCGGCCCACAAGGTGCTTCTTCACGCCTCTCTTGAAGGACCCCATATCATAGGAAGGAGGGAAAATGTGTGCTGGTAGACTATTCCATCTTTTTTAAAAAAATGTTCTTCTATTAAGTACAGCTTTGGAATTTCTTGCGCCCATTCTTCTCCACAGCTAAAAAATAGACGTCCTGAATGGGTAGTAGGTAAAAAAAATGTTTGGCCGATTCAAAAGCACTTTTCTTAAGGTTATTTTAATAAAAAAAATTGACTTTGAGTTTGACTTGCCTGTACGGGCGTGGCGCAGGTGTAGACGCAGTTCTGGTGCACCACTTGCAGGTTGCGCATGATGGCGGCGGGCGCGTACGCCCAACCTATCTTCCAGCCGGTCACTGAGAACGTCTTGCCCGCCGACCCGATTGTGATGGTGCGCTCCCACATGCCGGGTAACGTCGCTGTCGGGAAAAGGCGACATATAAAAAAAACTAGGCACTTTAAAATAAAGTTTTTAAGTCCTTACTGCTGGGGTACAAGGCTTCCCTATGAATGAAACACCACAAGGAGAACGGGCCACAAACCACCACGCAGGCCCAGTGCGGATTGGTGGTTGTTAACGACTGCTAAAGTAGCCGGGACTAAAGGTTCAATGGCCTTCAGTCAGACAGTATTTTATTAGTTACTTAAGTTTTAACTATATTATGTACGAGTATGCCTTTTCACTATCTACTAGTGGTCGCCCAGTGGTCGAAATTCGACCGTAATTTTTATAAAGAGCTGTTTACTAAACAATATTTTATTAAGGTTGCACGGATTATATCCTAAGCAATGAAAAAATTAAAAAAAGATAGAATGTGAGTTTGGATTGGCATTGACAGATTTCGGCCGCTCCTCTTCTATTTTTGAATTTTTAAAAAAATGTCTGAAACAATGTTTATTTATTTTAATGTATTTTTTATGCATAATTTAAAAAAAATATATTAGCATTCTACATTCCTTCTCTATATAAACTCTAAGTGTTTTCATACTCCTCCGTCCGCGCAATTTTCGTAAAAAGGGGTACAAAGTTTTTGCTTCACATATTAATATATAGATGTATGTCTATTCTATTTCTTCTATTCTCGCTAAATCATTTAGTCTTCGAGCCGCATCATCAGTGTATATTTAGATATATAGAGATATATATAAATACACTTAATGTATCGGCAACAACTAGGAAATAAAAGGCAAAATACACTAACCTAACTTGGTCCAATCGGCCACTATGAAGTACCCCACATATTAATATATAGATGTATGTCTATTCTATATTGTATTGTGAAGTGCACAGTTAATCTACTTTTCTGTGCTCATCATTCTGTGGCACCCTTGTATTAGTTTATTCTTATTACGTTGTCTTTTTTATTTGTTTACAGTGTACAGTCACGAGCATTAATATGTAAAAAATGTAACTCTAAATACAAAGTAATAAGAGTCAAAAGTGTATAAGTACATGTTAATGTTCGTGACTGTACATACATCATAAATAAATAATATTTAAGAAGAGCACAATATTACGCAATATTTTTCAGTCGTCGATTCCCAAATGCTTGAAAACGAAACTTTTCAATCAGTGCGTTCTGCCTGTAATGACCTATGGGGCAGAAACGTGGACACGTGGAACGTGCGATGGAGCGAGCGATGCTTGGGGTTTCTCTGGCGGATAGAATCCGCAACTCAGGATTTCGACAGAGAATTAAGGTCACCGACATAGCTCGCAGAATCGGCACCTTGAAGTGGAAGAGGGCCGGTCCTGTCTGCAGAAGGACCGATGATCGTTGGTGTAGACATGTCCTAGAGTGGAGACCGTGTTTAGGCAAACGCAGTGTAGGATGCCCTGCTGACGACTTGAAAAAGATGGCGGGTGGTGGATGGATGCGGACTGCGCAGGACCGGGATGGTTGGCGCTTTTTAGGGGAGGCTTACGTTCAGCAGTGGACGGCAATAGGCTGAAGAGATAAAGAAGAGCATAAAAGCTTACCTATCCTGATATGTTGCTGCGGTTCAAACACCATCCACTCGTAGACCTCGTCACTTATACACAGCACATTGTGTTTCTTGCAGAGGTTGGCAATCACCTCCAGTTCAGCGCGCGTGAACACCTTGCCGAGCGGGTTATGGGGGGTGTTCAGGATCAACATCTTGGTCTTGGCGTTGAAGAGGGATGCCAGCTCTTGCTCGTCTAGCACCCAGTCCGCTGCTGTCATGTTGTCCGATATGGTTTTCTGGGAGATGAGTCTGATTTTAATATAGATGGCTTTGCTTCAGCTAATATTAGGAATGTATAGTAGTGGTACCAGTGTTAGGCAGGAACCAGTGATTGACATTTGAGGCCTTTAATATATACATACTAGCGGCCGCTCGCGGTTTCACCCGCGTGGTTCCCGTTCCCGTGGGAATATCGGGATAAAAAGTATCCTATGTGCATCGAGAGTTTGTAAGTATGGATGGATGTTTGTTACTCTTTCACGTAAAAACTACTGAATGGATTTGGATGAAATTCGGCATACAGATAGTTTATAACCTGGTTTAACACATAGTATAGTTTTTATCCCGTTATTCCTACGGGACCGGGAACCACGCGGGTGAAACCGCGAGCGGCCGCTAGTTAATAAATAAATTTAAAAAAAAACAGGTGCCATTACATTAGGTACATAGAGTTATAAAAGTGAAGACTGACCAGAGCATTTTGCCGTAACGTAACATGTTCGCATGATCGGTAGGTACAGTGAGAGCTCGCCGCTCGCTCCGCCATGTCCGCCATTTAACAATGACGTCATCAAGCTCGCCGCGAAGGTTACGTTACGATGATACGCTCCGGTCAGTCGCCACCACAAGGTTAATTAGGTTATCAACAAGGGCGTTCATTTTGCGTGGGTAACCAAACTACACAGCACTTTGTGTTTCCTGCAGAGGTTGGCAACCATCATACAATTCTTCTTTTACGTTAACGTGATTGGATGGCGGGTAGAACTCGAACTAAGCATCCAAGTGAGACGAAGGCCAAGGGTTCACCTGTAAGGAATAAAAACTAGTAAAAAGAGTATATGCTAACCGGTTTCAAAGCGATGAACCTAGATATCCCGCCAGCTGACGTTATCATGTAGTCATAGCAGTCGAAGTACGGCTCTATAACGATAACCTCGTCTCCCGTGTCCACGTGGCCTGCAACCAAGACGGGCCTCTCATATCCGCGTAATGACAAAATGGGACGAACAGATAACAAACTACTAAGTATTATGGCGGCAGTACACTCTCGCCGAGACATCACGAGACAGGCCGAGTGCGAGAGTGTACAGGGAGCTCTCGCTACCTCTCGGGCTGTCTCGCTGTCGCTCGCATGCTCTCGGTCCCGTGTCGGTTTTTTGCGCACGAGTCAAAGGGCCTCGCTCTCCCTCGCGAGACCAGACGAGCGCATCCAAGTAAACTATCGCGTCTTTAGTCCTTTGGACCATTCACCATCGCCGCTTACGCCATATCTTTTTTTTTTTTTTGTGTGTGCAATTAATAAGTATTTGTAAAAAGTGATGGCACACAAGGCAACGGCAGCAGCAATTTCAATAGAGTAGAATCGAATAGATTTATTTATTTCAGGCAACAAAACAGTGTAGGTACATGATGGTAAAATACAAAGAGGCCCATAGAATAGATACCTTACAGACTAACATACATACAAATAATATACTTATATAAATTAAAAACTATGCTACACGTAAAGACGGCGAAGTGCGACGCAATATCTACGTCCATCCTCTCGGCGTTCACAACTGCGACTGACGACGCGAGAATGTACAGGGTCGCTCTCGTGCATGGGGCTGTCGCGCGAGACATTCGGGCGAGGCTGGGCGAGAGCTCTCGGACAAGAGTGTACTGCCGCCATTACGGTTTGGCATTTTTAAAAGATTTTTATTAATGTGCTCAATGTGCCTAAAGCTTCGGTTGGAATCTAATACAGAGCTTATACAACCAAATCAAGGTATCGATAAATATCCCCGTACTGTTAAATAACATTAATCATAGCATACATATTTATAATATGAATAAATAAAGGTTTTCGAGAAATTAGTTTAATGTGGGAACTTGATGGTGTTATACCTATTCTATTTCCATCGCTGGTAACTATCTAGAGGTAAACAAGGGTGAATATGAAATTGTATAGAAAATAGCCATACTCCCAATAGGTTAGCGACCGATTGACACTTTGTTCGCGTAAACACCCGTATCCCGTGATCCCGAGGGGTTTTAGAAAATCCGGCATTATTTCTTGTCTACGTCTTCTAAGGAAACTCTGTGCAAAACCGCACGGCGGGCGTTCAATGATAGCGAGGAATTTGAAAACTATGGCCTAGAAAATAGAGATCAAAATTGGTGTTATTGAACACTAGTATATACGCGGTGAGACACGAAATGTTACTGCAGCCTTATTGCAACGAGACTTTACAATTTTGGAACTAAACATTTAGGTATATGATCTCTTTATGTAATATCTAATGAGATATTATTTGGCTTTGTTTGACAAATAAATGTTATCATAACTTACCTAGAATAGTAGAAAACAGTGCTTCGTAAGCTCCACTGGTGACTAGTATTTCATTCATTGGGTCTATTTCCCTTCCTATTAGAGGAGAATAGAGTTTACACAAACTCTGCACTAATCTTGGATGGCCCTAGAACAAAGGAATTGTAAAAGCCATGTTGATAGTCCAGTCCATGCATATTTGTGGACTCTATCAATGACTATGTATATAATTACTTGAAAATTGAATTTGCATAGGATCTGTCTGGGTTGCGATGCACCGCAAGAGCGATCTCACTAGGGCGTCCGCGGCATCCGGTTTGTTTTGTTTTTCTGCGTTGTTCATAGGCAGCCCGACTGGCAACCCGTCGCACGCAGCGCTGCTCTATGAATTTACACGAAACAAGCGTGCGCCCGCTTGACGCAGCGGACGCCTATTTCTATTTCCGTTGAACAATACAATTGTTTAGATTGCTGTATTCTAATAAGAGGTTTACAGGGCCTAAAAGTATAAGAAGCGTAAGGCGCTCTTGATTTTAGCTCGATGAGAATTTTCTTTAATCATATGTGTAGACATTTTATGGTGTCAGTTAAAATAGCTGTAATAAAATATTATCTCTCTAGAGCAGAGTAAGACTTGCGCACACAAATAAATATTCTTTTCACCAGTCATTGTTTTAATAAGCCAATCTCATTATAAAGATATGGAACTACCACTCCACATTGGATACAATTAACTTCAAAAGTATAAAAGATTTTAAATGAACAGCATCTATTCGCAATCATAATTATAATAGTATTTATTACATCCTTACATGTATTGTTGAAAACAAATGATTTACAAAAAAAATATCTTATGATTAGTAATAATAATGAAACAACTTTTACGGATCTACTCGCGTTTATTTTACACATTACTTTTAATTAATGTTTATCCCTATAAAGAAATTTCAAAACATCCTAATTTCAATAGAGAAGATGGTTGGAAGTTGGAATCTCTTACTTATGAGACGGCCAACACCGGGAAACCCTGTGACCACGGACCCTGCAAAGGTACACCCTGCTGACTAACGGGCGACACTCGAAAATCAGACTAGCGACGGGCAGCAGCGCTGCTAGTTCAAGGAAGCCCGGCCCTGCGCTCGCCAATCCGTTTTTGCCCAGCGTAGCGAGTATGGGCAATACTGCAATACAATTACTGTGTTGTGACCGCACTACACTACAACGGCTCCCAGTTCCCGGCAGCCCTACTATTCCCGGCCATGGTGATGGCCGTGGTCACGGTAGGGCCGGGTGGCTAAGAATCTCCGGGCGCCATTAGGTCACCAACACCGACGACTATATCTGGCGACGTACAACGCTCGCACGTTGAAGGAAGACGTCCATCTCGCTGAGCTCGAGTCAGAGCTAGGTCACATAAATTAGCATGTTCTAGGGTTATCCGAGGTCCGAAGACAGGACGAGGATATGATATCTCTAGAATCAGGCCACCTGCTCTACTATCGAGAGGGCGATAAGACGTCACAAGGTGGGGTTGGTTTGTTGATCAACAAAGTCCTTAGTAACAACGTGATAGAAGTCAGTAGTGTGTTAACGCGGGTTGCATACCTCATCCTGAGACTAACGAAGAGATACTCTCTGAAAATAGTCCAAGTCTATGCTCCCACGTCGACACACTCTGATGATGAGGTCGAGGCCGTCTACGAAGACATCTCTAAGGCCATTCATAACACCACCAAGACCCACTTTACAGTTGTAGTTGTTGTTGTAGTTGTTGCTGTAGTTGTCCCCCATAACAACTGTTGTTGTTATGGGGGACTTAAACGCCAAAGTGGGAGTACAAGATCGCGATGAATTGATGATTGGGTCACATGGCTTTGGTAACAGAAACCAACGGGGGCAAATGCTAGTCAACTTCCTGGAATCCCAAAGGACGTATCTGATGAATTCGTTCTTTCAGAAAAGTCCTCATAGGAAGTGGACAGGGCGAAGCCCAGACGGTAAGACAAAAAATGAGATTGATTTTATCATGACGGACAGGAGGTATATATTCAAAGATGTTTCTGTGATCAATAGGTTTAATACTGGAAGCGATCACCGACTATTAAGAGGCACTTTGAATATAAACTTCCGACTTGAGAGAAACCGCCTGATGAAGTCAACGCTCCATCACTACGCCAGATAGCAGTGGGATCCAACAAGTTCCATTTGGAATTACAAAACAACACGATTCGATCTGCTGGAAACCACAGAGGACGTTGATCAACAAATCAACGATATCATGGATGTCATCCGAGGAGTGGGTAAGTCGTTTTGCCAGCTGGAACGTAGGAGTACAAAGTCCAAAATATCAGCAGGAACAGTGGATCTGAAGAAACGGAGACGGGAAATGTCTAAGACTTCGTCTGATTTTCGCCTTCTCAACAAGCATGTAAAAAAGCTGATACGTTTCGACCTACGCCAACACAACACGCGCTCTATCGAGGATGCAATTAAGCGAAACAAGGGTTTAAAAATATTTGCTCGGCAGTTGGGAAGGAGTCATCTCACGAAGTTGACAACATGTGATGGTAGAACCGTCACAGCTTAATCAGATCTGCTTCAGGAAGCTGAAGCGTTTTACGGACAATTGTACACCTCGCATGCACCGAAGCCCACAACTCACAGCACTGATGACAAACGTGCCACACTAACTTGCCACTTCACGGATGAGCTACCGGACCTTGATTGAGAATGCCAAAATTGAGATGGCTCTCAGGCAACTTAAAAACGGTAAAGCCCCTGGCGATGACGGTATCACATCGGAACTTTTGAAAGCAGGTGGGCGTCCAGTCCTGGAGCAGCTTAAAAAATTGTTCAACACAGTCATGTGGAAGAAGACAACGCCGAAGGTATGGTCCAGAAGTGTGGTCACTTTGTTCTTCAAAAAAGGTAACAAGTCGCTGCTTAAGAACTATCGACCTGAAACCTGGGCTGTTCTGGAATATTTGCAGCGATAGGATCTGAAATGAAGAGATTTTATTTTTATTTTTTATACATAGCTCGGCAAATGACTCCACTCCACCTGATGTTAAGTGGAAATGGAGTCCAGACGTAAGGACAACTGGTGCAGCGAGAAAACAACGCAGCATCAGTCACCCTCACCCTGCCTGCCCACAAGGTGCCTCTTTACGCCTCGTTTGAAGGACCCCATGTCATAATAAGGAGGGAAAACGTGCGCTGGTAGACTATTCCATCTTTTGGAAGTGCGACAGAAAAACGAGTCACCAAATTTCTTTGTGCGCGATGGAATGTTCGAGACAGTACAGCGGTGACTCCGGACGTACTCCTATGGAGAAAGGGAGAAGGTGGGATGAGGTCAAAAAGCTCTTTAGAGCACTTCCACTAGCTACTACCACTTTAGGTATAAGCGGTAGAAGACGCTGAGTGACGCTATATCTCTACGCAATTGCAGGGACTCGAGAGCATTAGTGACCTCTGCACTGCCGATAATGCGTATAGCGCGCCGCTGCAATCTGTCCAAGGCATCGAGAAGGTACTTTGCGGAACCGTCCCAGAGGTGCGAGCAATATTCCACGCAAGATCGCACCTGTGTCTTGTACAAAAGGCACAACTGATCCGGCGTGAAGAATCGCCGCACCCTGTTCAGGACACTGAGTTTACGTGACGCTGTTTTTATCACGGTTTCAATATAGTCCCTCTGGTTCAGATCGCAGCAAATCTCCATACCAAGCATGTTTATACTGCTCTGCAGGCCGAGTGATGTGCCTTGAAGAGAGGGAAGGGGTAGGAATGGCGACTTTTTTGCCGTGAACGCGCATACCTGTGTTTTCTTGGCATTGAACTCAACAAGGTTATTGGAGCCCCATTTAGATATGAGGTCCAACACCCGATTGAGCTCAATGACAAGATTTACTCGCTTCACTTCAGTCTCGACCTGCCCAGCCGCTGGGTGACCGTTATACCCACCGTGCACCGTACTATCATCTGCATAGCAATGAATATTTCCAAGTGGAAGCATATCATTGATATGCAGAAGGAACAGCGTGGGGGATAGAACGGACCCCTGAGGGACACCAGCGTTCACTGACATGAGCCGCGAAGCGCATCCATCAGATATAACACGAATTTTGCGCTCATGCAGGAAGCCAGCGACCCAGTTGCAGAACTGAGCAGGCAGACCGTATGCCGGGAGCTTGGCGAGAAGAGCTTTGTGCCAGACCCGATCAAAAGCCTTGGCTATGTCAAGGCTAACAGCCACCGACTCACCACGCTTGTCAATAGCCTCACCCCAAAGATGTGCAACGTACGCTAGAAGATCACCCGTTGACCGTTTCGGCCGAAACCCGTATTGGCGATCGTGAATTATGGAGTGTTCTTCTAGGTAGTGGACAAGTTGTTTATTTAAAATGCGCTCCATTACTTTGCACAAAACTGAAGTTACGGCTATGGGCGGTAATGGATCTGACCGATCTCCTTTTTTGGGGACCGGTTGCACATTAGCATCTCTCCAAGATTCCGGCACACAACCTGAAGAAAGCGAGAGACGGTATAGACGAGTTAAAACGGGGGACAACTCCGCTGCACACATTTTTAAAACTATTGCTGGGATGCCATCAGGGCCATTAGCTTTCCGAACATCGATTAACTGTAGCTCCGCACGTACATCACACTGTCTGATTTTAATATCAGGCATTGTGTGGCCACAGTGAGGAATTGTTGGTGGCTGTGCATTGCAGTCATCGATTCGGGAGTTAGCCGCAAAAAGTCCGGTCAGGAGATCAGCCTTCTCCTGCGGCTTGTGAGCTAAAGATCCGTCAGGACATCTCAGAGGTGGCAGCGAGGGTTGGCAGAAGTTAGATTGCACGGCTTTGGCAAGACGCCAGTAGCTACGGCTGCCCGTAGGATGCGTCAGTAATTCTTGGCCAACCCGTGCAACGCGCTGGGCATCCGCTCTTATGTAAGCCTCCTTGCAGGACTTGGTGGCATTGTTATAGGCTGCTTTCAGTGTGCTGGTCTCAGGATCTCCTTGGGCTGAACCTCTGATCCAAGCGCGGTATGCCGTCTGCCTGTTAACAACAGCGTTGGCACACTCGCGATTGAACCATCGGTTGCGCCTGCCTTTGCCGATGATATAGGAGTGCGGAATATAGTACTCCATTCCTAAGACTATCTCATCAGCAACTGCAGTCGCACTAGCTGTCGGGTCCTTCCCGCTGAAGCAGCGCTGCCCCCAAGGAACGGATGCGAAATAGTCCCGCATACCATCCCAATCTGCCGACGAGTAATGCCAAATCTGGCGTTTCGATACCGCTGAAGGCGGTAGCGGGGCCAGAGGCACTTAGCTGGATACCAAGCAGTGATCCGAGGATCCTAAAGGAGCTCGAACCTCCACTCGGTAGCCAGCTAGGCGACTCGTCAGCAGAAGGTCCAGCAAAGAGGGCACGTGACCGACTATATCTGTGATCCTGGTGGGCTGGTTCACCAGTTGAGTCAGGTCGTGCGTGAGAGCGAATGCGTGGGCAGTTCTACCAGCATGGTCAGTTTTGGAGGAACTTAACCACAACTCGTGGTGAGCATTGAAGTCCCCCAAAAACACCAATTCCGCCGATGGAAACCGCTCCTGCGCTTCATCTGCTACCCGACTAAGGTGTTCCATAAGTCGAGTTGTCTCCATGTCGCCATTATGGGATCGGTAGACGCAGACGTAGACACGGCTATGAGAGCCCAAGTTGACGTGTACCGCAAGGAGGGAAAAGGAAGGGTCCTCCAGACAGCGCAGACGGCGACAGCAAACATCCGTCCGAACGAACAAGCAAACTCCGGCTTTGGCTTTGAAGGACTCTTCAAGCACAAAGCCCGGATAGTGCAGGTAGCTGGTGTCGGCCGGACAGATTATTTGTGTCTCCGTCAAAAACAACATTGCTGGCTGCGCCGTCTCAAGATGGTGGTGGACGGCATTGAGGTTCACATGGAGTCCGCGGGTGTTAGCAAACTCGACCTCAAACGGTAAGGTTGTGGTGGGGGTGTGCACCGCTGTAAGACCAGTTTTAGTGTTTGGCGCTGTCATGATGAAGAAAAGGAGGGAGGCGTGAATCGAGGGAATGCTACCGCGATGCAAATGGTTAAAGTGTGGCGGCCTGTTTCACCAGGGAGCAGCCTACAGATGAGTATCATTAACCCGCCGAACGGAAGGGCCCCCGAACCCCCCCGGGAATGGCCGCCGGGACCCCACCTTCCGGTCACCAACCGGCACGACGGGCCACCCCGAGATTATGCGTGGCATGGTGAGGCAGCCTCACGAGCTGGTTAGGCTCGCTTGGGCCCCTGTACTGTGCCACGGGCGGCCAGCGGGACAGCCGTTTCTACGGGTCTCCCTGGTCGGCGGATTAACGAAGTCCTCTTGGCACTGGTTTGACGGAAGCCTCCACAGACCAAATGCATCGCAGCAACATCCACTCGAGCTCTGGTTATACGCTGGCTGATCCCGAAACGCGACCGACAAGCGGTCACTTGACGGGTTTTACACCATGCGTACGGTGGTCACTAACCAGACGGGCCAAGCCCTACCACGCAGTAGAGCATATGGAAGCTCGACAAACCGTTAGTCGCCTCTTACGACACCCACCGGAGGAGAGGGGCGGTGAATAGTATTCTTTCTCCGTCACCGCACGGATAAAATTCGACGGAGAACTAAAACCACCGACATAATAAAAATTTGCACGCTGAAGTGGCAATGGGCGGGGCATATTAGTCATAGAGCCGATGGCCGTTGGGGCAGACGTGTACTTGAAGGAGACCACGCTCAAAGCGTCGTGTGGGCCGGCGACCCGCTTGCTAGACCGACGACCTGAAGAAAGCGGCGGGAAGTGGTTGGATGAAACGCGGAGGACCGAGTGTGGTGGTGATCCATGGGGAAGGCCTATGTTCAGCAGTGAACCTTGGCGGGCTGAGGATGATGATGAATGTGTAAAATGAATGCGAGTAGATCCATAAAAGTTGTTTCATTTCAATGTGTGATGTGAGTGTTCGCGTAAACTTTAGAAAAGAATATAGTAATAATAAAATAATTCATAGACTTAATAGATGCAAAAGAAACAAGGGCTAATTACTTTAAATTGAGAATTAGCTTATAGTTGGACTATATTTCCTCTTTACACTAAAATATGGAGTGGAATCATTTGCCTATACAAAAAAATACACAAAATACTCACATAGCCTCTTGTATATTGATTTAGCATATAATTGTCTCCAGAAGCTATATCTGCAAGAGCCTTGGTAACATGTGCCGGTGGAGGAAAATCAGGAAAACCCTGACCAAGGTTCACTGCAGGCTTGAATTCTGCAGCCAACTGAATGTATTCTACCCTGGAAAAGGAGAGGATAAAAAATAAATTTATAATCTCTGTTCTTATTGTAATTCATTTGCGACAAGTCATTATCATAATATCTTAAAGAGATTGAACTCTATTATATGAGATAACAATATGTCAAATATAAATAGAAGTTATAAACACTTATCTATTTACATCATTTAAAGTTTAAGTTAAAAAGTAAAAGAATGCTATGTTTAAATTACATTAATAACTTAAAAATAGGTACATAAATAGCAACAAGAAATAAATTATAATTTATAATATTGTATAATTTATAGAAATAAATAAATAAATAATAACATATTTATGCATAGGTATCTTCAACATCCATTAAATGTTTTAATTAACAAGCAGTACCTATACAAACAAAACTATTACTGCTATTAGATTATGTAACAACAAGAAAGAACCAACATTTGTCTACATATTCTTAAGGTTAATCAACTAATGAAGTTAAATTATACAATTGCAGGATGAAAAATGTAACCAAAATATAAACTAAAGCTGCTTACCAAACACTCTTTTCACCAGCCCCATACCGCGCGGGTAATTTGAGTCTATCAGACACTGACGACATAGTTCTGCTCCACTCTTTAACAATTTCCGTCAAGTTTAATTGTTTTACGGCACTATTTCTGCCTCTAACGACACTGTACAACGTTTGTCTCCAACTAAACATGATATAATAAACGATACACAGTTAAAATCAGTCACGAAAGTTATCTAGTCATGACAGTTAATATTGCGGAGTACAGACCGGCAAAGCGATAAAGCATACACTGCTACGTCACAGCTTATCATTTATTTACGTTGAGGATTTCTATTTAACAATCTAAAGTGTTTTGTATGTAAATCTGATAATTAAATATGTTTTTGTTTCGATTCAATGGTTCAAGGAAAACATCAGAATTGACAGGAATTTTAATGTCAGGCAGCGTTACGTCAATGTCAGATAACATATGATTAGTTTTTTTTTGTTTTTTTTAATTTGTTCATGACCATGGATGCTAGTCCTTCAGTCGAAAACTTAATTTTTATATAGGATTAACTTTATATGGGATGATGATGAATGATAATAGAAATTAGAAATGATATATCCCCCAACCCCGCGAGTATCTCAGTAAAGATGTGGGGCTTTACTAAGTCCTCACACGACTTCTTGAGATAATTTGAAAAGTGCTGTTGCACTGTTTTGTTTCATTTGCCATAACACAAATTTTAGAAAATAAAACAAAATCGCAGACATGACTCTTCACTTTCCCGCCAAGAAGTCACCATATGATTAGTAGAGATGTGTCGAGGCTGAATCAGGCTTATTCGAGTTCTGTGATACTGATTACTGACTAACTCGAACACCTAATATGTATTTTTACAATCGTACTCGAGTACAGGGCTTGATACCATAAAAAATTCAATTAATGACTATGATATGCGTAACTTACGTACTATTTGTCATGAAATTCGCAAAAAATTACAAGAAAAAAGCAGCTGACTAACTTTTAATATTTAAAAGGTTTTAATCAAATTCAAATTCTTATTCATTTATTTCTTAGAAAATGGTAAACAAGATCATAAACACATAAAAATGTCTGATATTCTACCGTTCTCAAACAGTGTAGAAATTTAAAAAAGAAATATTTTTTTACACATAGTTCATAAAAAATTATTAAGTAATACTTATAAACCACATTAAAACAGAAAAAAAATTCATCAATCAATAATAATAGAATATAAAACTAGGTAAACATTTTGATAATAATACATTAATAATTGATAATAATAATACACATAATTACAATTATGCCTAATTTAAATATTAATCGAATAGAAACACATGTCTAGTAATTTGCACAAAAGATCCCCATGGCTCAAAGTGTTACTGCGAGAGGGAAATCTCAGCAGGCCCCACTAAGATAAGAAACACATAAATAGGATAAATTTAAACTTATACAAATTCATTACTCTAATATCGTTTAATCGTTTATCGTTCGCTACAAGTTCATAAAAATTAACTGAATTTAAAATTTGCTGTATAATTTATGTATGTGTGAATAAAACACTCACTAATTTACTATGCTCCCAGATTCGATTAAATTATTAAAAGTACCAAAATACTCGAATATCGAAATTCACCGACTCCGTACATCACAACACACACGCACACACTTAATAAGTTTTATAAAGTTTACTGTTCGATGCTGGCAAAGAGATCAAGTTCATACAGCCATTAAAGTTACTTTCGTGATGAATATAACCATATATGAATCTAGCCATACGAAGCCGACAGCAATTTTTTTCCACAACAAAGTGTGTGAATTTTCTCAAGTTACCAACAGATGTCACTGTACGTTGTAAAATCTTTTTTTAATAGAAAATCTATTTCGAAAAATAACTTTAATAAAGTTATTGTTATAATAATAATAATAAAATCTTTATTTGGACACTATAGACACACGCACACACATACACTCACACAATATACAATCGTAAAATAACAACAATTACAGTAAAACAAACATAGTTTCATAATAACACGGTAACTAAACTATTAAAAATTACAAAAATGTGTGTGTGCCGCACAACCGCAGCATCGTCGGGGTCGTCAAAAGGGTCGTTTAAAGATGTAACGGATATCCGATAACTATCCGGTATCCGGCCTATCTGGCCTTGTTTTCACTATCCGGCTGGATACCGGATAGTAATTCAGTATACGGCCGGATTCCGGATAGTAAAATTCAAAAAATTCTCATTATTTATACATAAGGAAAATCATACCACAATAAGTTTGGACACCGTTTATATTTCTATTCGCACGTTAAAAATGTTTGTTTTAATAATTAATTTAGTACTCAAAATTAACAAGTGGCAAATTGTGGTGAATGAATACCAAATTTAAAAAATACATATTGACACTGACACTGATTTACAGGAGCAGGAGTGACCACGAAGACGGTGCCCATAAATTATCAATAATGGAATGAAATGAATTTTAAGTATGTATTACTCTTACACACACGTAGGGCTGGTCCACAAGTTTAATGTCGCTCAGCGAGCTATGGAAAGAGTTATGCTCGGAGTTTCTCTGAAGGATAGGATTCGTAACGAATACATTCGACAGAGAACCAAAGTCATCGACATAGCTCTAAGAATTAGCAAGTTGAAGTGGCAGTGGGCCGGCCATATCTGGCGAAGAACCGACAACCGCTGGGGTAAACGTGTTCTTGAGTGGAGACCACGACTCGGCAGGCAGATGCTGGATGCGTCAAGCCGTGGACAGGACGCTATGGCGCTCATTAGGGGAGGCCATGTCCAGCAGTGGACTAATATAGGCCGATGATGATAATGATGATATGCGTGTGTGTCAAATACATGGTAGTGTGTGTAATGTTTGTTTTATTGATTTTATGTATTTTTTATGCATAATAAAAAAAATATTAACATTCTGTACTCCTTCTCTATATCACAGAATAAGTAGGTAATAGTATCTATATAAACTATAATTGTGAGAAATTTCATACTCCACCGTCCGCGCAATTTTCGTAAAAAGGAGTACAAAGTTTTTGCTACACGTTTAATATATAGATAAACGTAGGTACTACACTTATATTTAGAAAACACTTACATTCTTCTTTATTTAATGGTTTAGGTAATTAATTTGTACAGTATGTACTTACATGCATATCTTTCTAGCCATCCAACGAAGTATAAACAACTCCGTGATAATACTCATATGCATAATCTACGAATATTTTTAACTTAACTTTTGATACAAAACTTTAATTTTATTTTCTACTTACTTTTCTACATAATTTTAAGACGTGTTTTGACTTTTATTTTGTATACCTTGAAGTTGACGACCAAGAACAATGTATCAGCTAGAACTGGAGGGACGTTGTTTGTTTACTAACAAACGTCTGCATTATGTGCTAATCAGGCATGTTTAATAATTTTCCGAGGATCTGCGCTGTACCCTATATGCCATATTCGGGATTATACATGTATAACCAAACAACCTGTGTACTTACTTGAGTTTAACTTTATATCGAACCTAACCAAAACTATAAAATTTCTTAACTAAATGTTCAACCATACTCCATGTGCCATCCGAGCTTCTGAAAGCAGGCGGAAGACCGGTACTCGTAGCTCTTCAGAAGCTATTTAATTCCGTCGTACTAGGGGGCAGAACGCCAGAGACGTGGCACGAAGGTATGGTGGAACTGTTCTTCAAAAAGGGCGACAAAACCCTGCTGAAGAATTACAGGCCCATCTCACTTCTGAGCCACGTCTACAAGCTGTTTTCGAGAGTCATAACGAATCGTCTCGCACGTAGGTTTGATGACTTCCAGCCTATTGAACAAGCCGGTTTCCGAAAAGGCTTCAGCACCATAGACCACATACATACGCTGCGGCAGGTTATACAGAAGACCGAGGAGTATAACCAGCCTCTTTGCTTAGCGTTTGTGGACTATGAAAAAGCCTTCGATTCGATTGAAACATGGGCCGTGCTACAGTCTCTCCAGCGGTGCCAAATTGACTACCGGTACATCGAAGTGTTGAAGTGTTTGTATGAAAGCGCCACTATGTCAGTCCGTCTTCAGGACCAGAACTCGAAACCTATCCAGTTGCAGCGAGGAGTGAGACAGGGAGATGTGATATCTCCGAAACTGTTCACTGCTGCACTGGAAGATGTTTTCAAGCTTCTGGACTGGAAAAGACTCGGCATCAACGTCAACGGCGTATACATCACTCACCTTCGATTTGCTGACGATATAGTGGTCATGGCTGAGACCCTAGAAGACCTCGGCACAATGCTCGGTGACCTCAACAGAGTCTCTCAACAAGTGGGTCTTAAAATGAACATGGAGAAGACGAAAGTTATGTCGAACTCACGTGTTGTACCCACTCCTCTGAAAGTTGGGGACTCTGCCCTTGAAGTTGTGGACGATTATGTTTACCTGGGACAAACGGTCCAGCTAGGTAGGTCCAACTTCAGCAAAGAGGTCAATCGTCGAATCCAATTAGGCTGGGCAGCGTTCGGTAAGCTACGAAATATCTTTACGTCTGATATACCGCAGTGTCTCAAGACGAAAGTCTTTGACCAGTGTGTGTTGCCAGTGATGACATACGGGACTGAGACGTGGTCGCTCACTATGGGCCACATAAAAAAGCTCAAGGTCACTCAAAGAGCAATGGAGAGGGCTATGCTCGGGGTTTCTCTGCGTGATCGAATCAGAAATGAGGAGATCCGCAGAAGAACTAAGGTAACCGACATAGCCCGAAGAGTTGCAAAGCTTAAGTGGCAGTGGGCAGGGCACATTGCTCGCAGGACTGATGGCCGCTGGGGCGGGATAGTCCTGGAGTGGCGACCGCGTACCGGAAAGCGCACCGGAAAGCGCAGTGTGGGCAGGCCTCCAACAAGGTGGACCGACGATCTGGTGAAGGTCGCGGGAAGCCGCTGGATGCAAGCAGCACAAAACCGGTCGTTGTGGAGATCCTTGGGGGAGGCCTTTGTCCAGCAGTGGACGTCTTTTGGCTGAGATGATGATGATGATGATGACTCCATGTGTATTACTAGAGTTCTAAGTCTAGAAATTTGATAGTTTGCTGTACGTGTGTACATTAAAAGTCCCCAGTATCACAATCCCCAGTTAAGAATAATTTTCTCCTTGGAGCATTTACAAAGTGGGCGACAAATTCAGCGCTCATTTATTCATGGTCGTGGCAGTTTTACCGCATTTGCGGCATGAATATTACAACAAGTGGTTTACTGTTGAATAAATTCTCGTTTGGGGGTACAAACCAATACCACAGTCTAGGGCAAGGGTCGGCAAACTTTTCAGGGTGCATAGTGTTAGTTTTGCTTACGATCCGTATTCATTCGATTACGTTTACGAAAACAAAAATTAGTATGGCATATATATATGCATACAATGTTATTTTTAATTTATACGAAACCTGAAAACTGTTTGTTCAGAATCAATAATAGAATCAATTTCAATATTTTATATACCATGTTACATTTTGACCAAATAATATTTACAAAACCTCAATCAAGTTTAACCTACTAAAAACACACAATGGGACAGCACAAAAAGTTCGTGAGTTTTCAAGATATATTTTTTTTTGTACTGATTCTATAAATGAAAATATTTGACCCGTGTTTCGTTTTTCGTATAAACTAAAAATAAGGTTGTATATATATATACGTATAGTATAAGCAGCGCCTCCTATCGACATACCTACGAGAAGAGTTAAATTTTGTCATACAAATTTTCAATGTAATCGAATGACTAGTAAACAAAACTCACACTATAATAGGCACTCAGCTCAATGAGCCAAATACAACAAAAAAAGACAATAATAATAGGTCCTTACCTATGAAATTGGAGTTTTTTTCTGACTTATTAATAGGTGTATTACTTCTAAAAGTCAATACCGGTTGTTAATATTATTATACACCTAACAATTAGGACTATGTTACTTAGGCTTCAGTAATAACAACGATTATTAATTTTGTGTCTTTATCGCCCAATTTTTTTTTTAAATTGACTTCTTTTTTTGCAGAATTGACCTTTTGTTTTATTGTAGCTTTGAAGGCTCTCGATTTTTTTTTCTTTTTAATGTCTGCAATATTTAGCTGGTAGTGAAACAAACACACCACTCTACAATTTTTATAGTGTTAAAATAAATAGATGCTTAGAAAATAAAAAAAACGTTAGTATGAAAAATTAAATTTTATAAAAAATCTCCAATTTCTTAGGTAAAGGCCTATTATTGAAGAGCCACAACTTTTCATTATGTCTAAATATACTTTTTTTGAATAAGCCTTTCTTTATTGTAGTCTGCGCGCGGGCTGTCTCTACAATAAACAATATTTTATAGCGAAATTGAAAGAGCCGCAAATATTTTTCAAAGAGCCGCATGAGGCTTGCGAGCCGTGGTTTGCCGACCCCTAGGGAATCAAAAGTAAAGGATTGACTGACTTAAAAAAAAGATTCAAATGCTATTAAACTGATCTACCTAAACGATTGCGGTTTGGGCAAGTATTAAAAGGTGTGATTATAGCAGTAACTTGTATTTTTTTAAACCAGTGAAACTAAAGTAATTTCTTGCAATACTTATTTTAATAAAAAAATTGTCATAGAAATTCTAGCTGCATATTAGTTTGTGTGTCCTAGAATAATACAGCTACACAGTTTTAGTATGACTTTAACAAACGCATAGCTTTAAAAATACTCTCTCTATAAATAAGTTAGGGTAGTGAAACCAGTGTTTGTCCTGACAAAAACAAAAAAGTGTCGATGACTTTATCCTGATATAGTTATCGACACTTTTTTGTTTTTATCATTAGAAATACGGGACAGTAATTGTTTTTTGACTTTAGCAACAATTGAATACAGACCAGCTTCCTAGCTGTCATGTAGTAAAATCTATATATTAATACGTGAAGTAAAAACTTTGTACCCCTTTTTACGAAAATTGCGCGGACGGAGGAGTATGAAACGCACACATATAGTGTAAATAGAGAAAAAGTGCAGAATGCTAATATTTAAAAAAAATTATGCATAAAAATACAATAAATAAAAAATAATAATTGTTTCATACATTAAAAAAAAAATCAAAAATGGAAGAGGAGCGGCCGAAATCTGTCAATGCCAATCCAATCCAAACTCACATTCTATCTTTTTAATTTTTCATTGCATAAGATACAATCCGTACAGCCTTAATATAATATTGTTTAATAAACAGTTTTTTTATATAAATTACGGTCGAATTCCGACTACTTGGCGACCACTAGTATAAAATAAAATTATATTATTTGTTGGCGACCAAAACTGGCGTCGAACACCTAGGTACTCAAACTATAACGTTAGCACTTAAAAGCTAGGTGTTAGTTTCAGAACTAGTTTGAGTAGGCCGGGCAGCCAGGTGTGAGCTCAATTGTTTCCAACGACCACCGGCTCCAGAGTGAAACCTAATTTTCACCGGGAAAAGTTAGTTTGGCTGGTACAGTTACAGGCAAGAGGGAAATTAAGGGAATATAATATGATTTAACCTAATTCGGGTACTAGATTTTGTTGGTGATAATACAAATTGGTACCGTAGTGGCACCATGGTGTCTAGTTCGAGTTTCATTCACCATTCGATCACGTTAACGAAAACAGCTCTCGGCGGCGGTATTTCCGGACCAATACGACTTAGGGATCTTCTATTCGAAACGAGCCTATTCCTTCTTTAAAGGCCGGCAAGCGGCAACGCATCTGTGATTCCTTTGGTTTTGCGGGTGATGTCCATGGGCGGCGGTGATTGCTTCCCATCAGGTGACCTGCCTGCTCGTTTGCCTCCTATCAATATATATATAAAAAAAAAACGAGATTTGTATGGAAAAATGTTAACTCCTCTCGTATGCCGCCAGGAGGCGCTGCTTCAATGCCATATTAATTTTCGTTTTCGGTAACGTAATCGAATGAGTACGAATAGTACCTAAACAAAACTTACACTAGGCACCCAGTAGTGTTCGTCACAGAATCGGCGCCAAATATAACAAAGATTTTCATATTGTTTTCTAAAATTTACGCGAACACTACACATTGAAATAAAACAACTTTTACGGATCACTTGCGTTTATTTTGAATTAATGTTTATCTTGACGTTTCGAACCCTTTGCAGGGTCCGTGGTCACAGGGAGACTGAGGTGTTGGTCGTCTCATAATTAGTTAGTAAGTAGCTTGTATATGTACCTTCAATTAAATTTAATCAGGTGCGTTCCGTTTTACGCAGAAAGAGCTTACAGTATCTTCGGTCTGGCAGTATGGTGTTGGGGCTGGGATTTAATATTTTGTATGATGGTGGGGTGGACGAAAATGGGCTCTCTTTCATCGGGCAAACCAAGAGAAGTGTAGGAACCCGCGTTAAGAACACATAGCCGACGTCAAGAATAGGCGCGAAAATATGTCACTATTCTAGGTGTCAACAGCAAAACCATTTACGGACATGCAATATTATTATGTTAACAACACATGCAGCGTTTACATAAATATTTTTTGTGTATACCTTTAAGTATTTAGTCAAACCATGTCAAACTGAAATAAACATTATTAATTAGCCGCATAGTAATGTGAAGTTTTTAACTGTGAGCTTCGACGATGTAGCGTAGGGTCTTTATTGGACGTGATTATAATATACAAATTTAACAGTTGTTTTTATTTAAGAATTTATTCAATAAAGTCGTTAAAAAGGTATTGATATCGACAGTATTATTTCAACACTATTGTCAAAAGTGATACTTACTATAATACTTATATCATAAGTGCAACAATTCAATAGTTACAAATTGTTATTGTTAGATGTTAAAAATGTATTTGTGATACTTTATACGAGTACTTAACTATAAACCTCATTCAGTAAAGCCTTAAGTAAACATCAATCACCAAACACCACATGCAAATATTACATCTATTCAAAAGACGAACATTTTTGGGAAACCGCGAGGGAAACTAAAAATATCATTGTTTTGCCTGAAATTCAAAAAATTACAAGTGGTTTTCGAACGTCAATTCAAAGCCTTCGTAAACCCTACGGTGGAGATCTTGTATACCCAGAAGAAGCCTCAAGAAACTCGGCAAGGGCTGTTTCTTTCTCCTGTAGTGTTACAACACAAGTATTAGTGTAAGGGCGGCAGTATGCGAACAAGAACATATTATGTTACTAGTAATATCTATAGGAATCTTAGAAAAAAAATCTTCAAATGCACCAGCGACTGCGTCATCCGATTCAATTGCTTTGCTATCGATTTTTAATGAATATGAACGGTCATTAATCCTAGTTTTACTTGTTTTCTGATTTATAATCTTCCATGTAGTTTTTATTTTGTATCAGAAAGAAAGATTTTTTTAGAAATAAAATTGGCTTTAGCATTGATAAATAATAAATATAATATAATTAAATAAATAAAAAAAAATTAAAAATATATCTTAGAATAATTTCTTACATATTCGATAAAACTAAGATCTTTATAAATCGATTTTAATCTATACAATTCATATAACTTTGTTCTACTTAAATAAATACCTATACATAGGGAAGGCTCGTGCCCCAGCAGTGGGGACATAGAGCTGATGATGACTAAATAAATAGGTGTAGCCATTAGCCGAATCACTGAATTTCCTCTTAGAGTTTACAATTTTTACACTTTACAATTTTTTGCATAAAGGTGTTGCTAAATTCATCTCGAATACCTACAACTAAACCTATCCACTATATGCATTATCAATAAGTGTCTCTGGAAGAGAAGAAAGTTATAAGTAAACATTATTTTTAAATGTTTCTACACTTTTTTCACTGATTGGTCTACAGAGTACCTATATTTTGTTTGGGAGAGACATAATGGTGGCATGACAATTGTGGCTAATTGTCCGCTATGGTCTGAATTAACACAATTTATTATTGATTTCTCAAAAACATTACAAATACAAATATGTCATTGTTATCTAAGCAAGTAGCAGATGTGGCCGTTATTCTCGTAGGTTCAACAAAATTGTGATCTAAATTGAACGATTTATATATATATATAGGAGATGTTCGCTTTTTGGGCCCTTATTTTATTACAGTTTTGAAGTGACGCTTTTCTGATAGATCTGCCTTCTGAGATAATGTTTCCAAATGATGTGCCCCAACATAATTTAAAAAATATTTAAAAACTTAAAATCTTGTTTTCTTTATCAAGCTTTTCTTATTATTTTTGGGTTCTAATGAAAATTTTAAGTGTATATTATATATTGCTGAACTTATTTATATATTCTAAACGGTATTTTAAGGTTTCATTGCAATTTCCTAAAAATGAATCCATGCGGTTGTTGGCTGTAATGGATGAGTGTACCATTGCATTACTAATTTAAAAAATAAGTTACATATATATTTTTTAAATACATACATACATTAGAAAAGCGAAGTTGCCAAGGTAGAAAAAGTTTAGGGTTGCTATTTTATGAATTTTTATTATCTGACCTTTTTATTATACAATTTGTCCAGGGATGTAGTAATAAAACTTTAGGAGCAGTATCTGCAATATATTTCATCGACGAAAATACCAAAAAAATACATAAATAAATAAATAAAATAAAATAAAAATAAAATAAAAAAATAATAATAAAATACATAAATACATTCAATTGACAGAATAGTTGTCTCTTTCTAACTCCCTAAAAAAAATCCGTATCTGCTCACACAACGCAACAAAAGACGAGGATCGCTTACCTGCACGTGCACTCGCGACAAAGGGGTCTTTTTAAACAACAATAGCTCTTAAACTATTAGACCGAGAATAGTGATTGCTGCATCAATTTTTTATGTAACTCAAATACTATTAAGTGATTATAAAAAAAAGGTATGTCAATGGTCTCGTTTTAGTACTATTTTTTGATAAAGTGCCCGAATGCGCACAAAAACTGTAAAAAAAATACTTTCTCCTTTCGGCAATTAAAAAAAGGAGTTGTTTGATAGCGTGTTTTTATTGCACTAGCTAGCCTACACCTTTGCCTTTAAAAAAACACCAAAATCGAGCTCCTGCACGACGTAGAACTCAAACCGCCGTTAATTTTATGAGTTAAGCGAGTTTTGGTAAAATAAAACCAATAGTCTCTGCAGTTTTGTGGGGTTTTGGAATTGACCCCCCATAAGGGGTATTTTCGTCGATGAAATATATTGCAGATACTGCTCCTAAAGTTTTATTACTACATCCCTGGACAAACTGTATAATACAATGTGTGGGTATGTTGAAAAAATATTTTAATACATGGAAAGGTTCCTTATTTTGTGCTCTTTTTATAAAATATAATTTCTACTGTAAGAATTAGGGGGCCCAGCCTCCATAAAAAAATGGAACATCTCCTTTATAAACCTACTGGAGATTGAAGACGGAAATGTTAACATTAAAATCTCCACGTGCTCTCTTTACTTTTTTTACATGTTATCAAACAGTAAGAAGTTTCCAGATGGGGGTCTGTATACACATAATACAATAAGCCCATCTATTCGTAGTTCGACACATGACAGTTCTATGGTTCTAACGATATTGCAATTATGTCTTTACGTTCTTTGCATTTAAACTTGCTAAGAATAATAATTAAAGAGCCTCTTCTATGTATGGCTGGATAACCTACAAAACGAACTTACAATTTTATAGTTTTAAAACCTGTAATTAATTAATAATCTTTGAGCCAATGCTGAGTAACACGTAAAATATAAATTTTTAAAGGTTCGCTGCCGGATTGTATATAGAGAAACACAAATGTTGAAAAAATTTCCACGAGCAGGGTTTGAACCTGCACCCTTCTGACACACCGGGTCAGGTGCTCTCCCAATTGAGCTATCGTGGTTCTAACCAGCCCGCCGAAATTATTCAACACTATTTACTTTTTACTTTGAAAGCCAAAGCACAGAATAAATAATAGTACAAAGGCGCTCATTCAATGTCAACAACTACCGTCATTAACATCCGATTATAATTTCTTCAACATTTGTGTTTTTGTAATTTGTTTGCAACAAAATTAGCGTTAAAAATTGTATAATTAAAACAAAAACATTTGTATATAGAGATTTCTTGGAAAAATCCGATGTTGGGTTTTTGTAAAATACGTATTATAGATGGCACGTGATGCTATTTCTGTATTTGTATTTTTACATTTTGTATGATTTTACTGAGAAAACTGAATATTAAAAATCCCGCAAATTTGCGGGCCAGGGGATCTATTTTTGAATCGCACGTATGACATTGTGTTGTCGCATGCGACTTACTTAAGTCACAATCGTCTTCCAAGTCGCATGACGCCATTTTCCATATTTTTGAATCGTTCGTTTCCGGTGCTGCCAACATAATACGAAATGGATGTTATCCGTTCAACGCAGAATTTAGAGAAAACCGGTAGGTAATAACCGCAATTAAATAACACTGTTGAAATAACTATGGTGCACTAAATATATTCCTCTACATTAATTTTCAAGTTGTTTAAAAGTAGTAGTAATTATTTTCCTCAGAACGAAAAGCTGTTTGCTTGTATTTACTTATTTTGGCAGTTTCAAATTTTCAATGACACAAACAAACGAGTGACATGACATTGACACAAACACAATGCATTGATGTTGACGATTATTCTATCAATCGCTTTGTGTCGCTCGACTGCAACTTGTGGGTGAGGGCACTCGTTGCGGTCGAGCGATTCCAAAGTATGGAAAGTAAATGTCGAACGAAAATCAGTAGAAACCAAGCGCTCGACTCGAGGCGAAGGAATCAAAAATAGAGCCTTAGGCACTGTGATTGAAATTTTCAATCACAGTGCCGGGCCCGCAAATTTGAGGAGTAGGTAGTTTATGTTATATGTAGAGGGATATAAAAGAAACCACGTTGTTTTATTAAATTTAATTAATTGTTTAAATATTTTTTTTTAAATAATTGTTTTATTTAATTGCACTTTCGGTAACACTTCACAACAGTCTTTCCAAAAATCACATAGTCTTTACAGCAGCTCAGAAGCTAACATAAAACATAAAAACCATACAATTTTGAGTGACAAATGATATTCTTCAAAACACTCGACTTTACACATTTCGCAATGTCACGGAGAGTCTTTCATCTATCGCCGCATTTTCGGTAATAAGTCGCCGGTCCTCAGTCTCTTCTTCATCATCTGATGATGTAACGCATTCCTCAGGATCAAAATTATCATCACTGCCATCATCCGAGTTAAGATAATCTTCAATATCGCTCTCCGTCAACCCATAATGTGACCGCCGGCCGTGTCGTTCGCTCGTTTAGGTCTTGACGGCCCCGATTCTTCATCTATATTTAAGCCTTAATTACTTCAATATAAAAGTCACAATTCCAAAAACAAAATTTGTAACAAAACTTCCCCTTTTTCCAATTAAAATTACAGTTTCAATATTTTCAAAGTTATATGAAAGATTTTTTTTTATTTATTCTTGGTATGTCAAACCAAGCATACAGTAATTGTAAACAGTTTGCTCCGTAAATATGTTTATCAATTGACCCAACCCTCTTCCAATTTCATCACTGAATATGACGAGCGAGGAGCGAGAGAGGGCTCTCCAAACGTCTGTCTTCTACGTTTATGTATACTAAGTATGTATTGGAAAGAGATCGATTGTCCCTTTTCTTTCGTTATTTCGAAGGTGTCACCAGTACTTCTGATTTTGGCCGGGCAAAAGGACTCGAGATTTTATTTTTCTGATGACCGATTGACATAACAATACAAAAAATAAAAACTAAGTCATAACCTTTTGTCGCACTCCAATCTCCTTTTCTAGCCATAAGATAGAACGGAACTAAAAATAGTTGCACGTTTTTTATTTTAACCTTCCTTCTATAGCTTTAGTTATTGTTCTGAGTAAAGAACAATCAATGGCTGACCTCTATTTTTACAAGCTTTTATTTAGCTTCCAATGTATGTAGGTATGTAATTTGTTCGGGTGGAATCTTGCAATTCAATTTTGAAGCAGATATGTTCAACCGATTGAGCTGAAATTTTGAATACATGTTCAGTTCGGATGATAATGCATGGTGTGACGTCATTCTAAATCCAAGATGTTAAAGGAATACAATGCCGATCACTGGTTCCTGTTGCCACTATCTTAATAGTATTTTTTGTACAGTTTGTCTACCTCTTGGACGAATGACCCACTGCCTGGTATTACGAGTACTTGGTTATCCACTGGTTTATTTATGATGTTTTATTCATCCAAGCTTTACCTAGATAGAGCTTGGCAAATGAGGCGTGAAAAGGCACCTTTTGGGCCGTATGCGCAGGGTGAGGGTGACTGATGCTGCGTTGTTTTCACCCTGCACCAGTTGTCTTCGCGTGTGGACACCATTTCCACTTAATATCAGGTGGAATGGAGTCAATTGTCGTGCTAGTTATAAAAATATGAAAAAATATAAGTAGTGACTTTGCTATCATTCTGTTCAAAATAACGGTCGGTACCAGAAACAACTTTCTTATTTCACTTATTTTCATTAGTGAAGAAAGAAGAAAATTACTTGGGGCATACTGAAAGTTTCTGGATCTGGCCACTTACATTCAAAGAATGAAAAAACAATTATGGAATTCGAAAATGGAACTCTTTGGGAACATGTTACTTTTATTTTGCGAGACTGTCATTTGTTTTTCAATCGTGACGTCCTTTCGAAAATTCTGTGTCGCTATCAAAATGAATTTAACTCATAAACATTTTCGTTCAATGATTTTTTATGATTTTCGTTGTGGCTTAAGTCATCAAGAGAGTTGCCAGAGACTTCAATTGGCATTTGGTGATGATGATGAAGCACCATGTTGCAGCTCTGTATATTCGTGGTTTGGAAAATTTAGACGTGGACGAGATGACCTACATGACGAGGTACGTGAAGGTCGACTGCGGTTACAGACTCTAATATTGACACCGTACAACAACTTATTGAAACTGACAAAAAAATTACTTGCCAGCAAATTCTTGCTTTGTTAGACATCGGAATGAGCCAAGTGCAAAACATTTTACATGTGCATCCGAAGGTTCGGACTCACTCAATGGATACCGCATGACATAACGGAGGACCAGAAACGACTGCGTGTCCAGTGGTGCTGTAAAATGATAAAAAAGTTTATCGGAGGACAGTCATTGGCTGTCTATAATATCGTGACAGGTGACGAAACCTGGGTGTACTGCTTTGAATCCGAAAGAAAAGGTCAGTCGGCAAAGTCGGTCTTTCCATTTGAAGATTTGCCGACGAAAGTTAAGAAAAGTCGAAGTATTGGTAAAAAAGGTTGCTCCTTTTTTTGGAAAATCAGGACATTACTCTACAGTATCGCGTGGAGATCAAAGGACAGTGACTGCAGATTGGTACGTCAACACTTGCTTGCCCAGAGTCTTATAGAAAGTTCGCGAAAAGCGTCTTCGAAGCAATATTGTCCTTCACCACGATAACGCATCCTCACATGCCGCTAAGGTAACAGAAGCCTATTTGAAGGCTACAAATGTGGAACTGATGACACATCCGCCTTACAGCCCGGACCACGCAACCTGCGTCTTCTTTTTGTTTTCAAAAATTAAAAACAAACTTAGAGGCACACGTTTTACGAGCCCTGAATCGGCGCGGTGAATGCATTCCATGAAGCCAGTAAAGAGGTCCCTAAGGAAGACTGCTCCAACTGCTTTTTGCACAGTGGTTTCAGCGAATATAAACATGCATTAATTGCGAAGGAATATACTTCGAAAAACAATAAATGTATCGTAAGTCTCCAGTCTTATTTATTAGAATCCAGAAACTTTTAGTATGCCTTAAGTATATAAAACAAGAAAATTGTTTTGTTTTGGATGTTTCAAAGTTACAAATCGAGGCTCTAAAAGAAATATAATCAGAGAAAGGCTTTAGAATATAAGAGCTTTTATACATCGCAGTCTCCGATTAACTTTAAAGTTGAAGTTATGCGATTTAAAGTCCACTATGCAAAGTTTCAAATCGAATTACTTTAGTTGAACAGACGTTTAAAGTGTTATCTACTAACTCACTGGATCTCTGTATTTTTCTAGAGTTAACTTAGAATATATTTGTCTTAGTGGTTTAAAAATATCGAACTATGAAGCTTGTAGATGTGATTGTATAAAAATGTTGATTCAAGTTTCTGAATGCGGCAGGCAGAAGAAATGAGGCGAGCAGAAAATGCAAAAGAAAAAACTAGGAACAAAAGAACAACGAAAAGGCTTTTTTTCCCTTCTTAATGGTTTCGTTGCGGTCAGCACATTTAGCCAGTGTCAAAGTATTTTTTTTTATAACTTATGTACCTATATAAAGAAACAATATTTTCTTCGTTAATAGATGATAATGAATTAATGGTGATAAATAATATTTCCCCCAGCCCCTTGACAAAACACAATTTTATGCAAATAAAACAAAGCCGCATAATTACTGTACACATCTCACCAAGAAGTAGAAGAAGATTACTTTACGAAAAAGTTCGTAAGCGTTAACACAGTCGCCATTTTGAAGATGAGTGTTCATTGTCTCTGCCTACGAGAAAAGAGTTTTCTTTCATTCTTATTGATGAGCGGACACAAAGCTGTCACCGTAAATTGATACTTAAATTACACGCTTTATTAAAACTCGTAAACATCTTCTCGAGTGACGTAGAAGTGGTGACGGCGCGGCCTCTCCTTGTAATGAGAGCCCACAACTCAGTTCAAAAGATTTCATTTCAGAGCAATGGAAGCTTTATTTACCTACAAGAGATGTGCCGGACCGTAATAAATGTATATCCGTGGATATGGATATGGACCTTAACTTTTACTAAGTCTGTGCTGGCGTGCGTGACCTTGAAACATGCCTTAAAAACGACAGTTGACGCTTTGTGACACTAACATGACAATGACATATTTTGACTTGCACTGCGCGTGTATTTGTTTATAGTTCAGTGTGATAGAGGCAGCATAAATAATTGTGTGATTTAAATAAATAAAAATTAATTTACACTGATGTTATATTTCATGACTAGCATTTTATAGCTACCCTTTATTTAGAATGTTATATACGAGTAAATAATGGAATTTACTGATGTAAAAGATCCGTTGTAAAATATGAGCAAAAAGTAACGGATACGGAAACGGATAGATACAGATCTATTTTCTTCGTCAAATATCAGCGGATACGGATCATCACATCATCATTATTACCAGCTCATTTTATGTCCCCACTGCTGGGGCACGAGCCTTCCCTATGGATAGATAGGGAGAACGGGCCGTAAACCACCACACAAGCCCAGTGCGGATAGGTGGTTGTTAACGACTGCTAATGCAGCCGGGACAAACGGCCTTACGTGCCTTCTGAAGCACGGGGAAGCTCAAGATGAGATATTTTTGGTCACCCCTCTGATAACCGGCCTTTGCGATAGTTGCTTGAACTTAGCAACAACAAATCGGGCGCGTTAACCACTGCGCCATCGAGCTCCCTTTATCCGGATACGAATACCTGGAACATCCCTATTATCTATATACACACGTTCATGAAAACAGGAGGTGAGTTTCGCACATTTTCCTCAGTTTAATGTTTTCCTCAAACTGTTTGAGATAAATGTTAGCGGAATACATTATATTATAACATTCTGTGCGCCAACGAAAGGTTCTACAAATAATACTGTGTATTTAAATTGTGGTTGTTCCCAATTTGATAACTCGAAAAGTTTGTTTCAATGTTGTAGTTAGGTAATGTGAATGTTTATTATTAGACTCCTTTGTGTTTTGAAGCCATTCATAACCAAGAAGGTCGGTAGGTTAAAAGGTCGAGACGAGACGACCCATCATTTTAAAATTTAGTAATTAATTCGAGTGGCCTATTAACCGTCGGATTGCGAAGGTTGTGGGTTCTAGTCCCATCAGAGGCAGGGCGTTTTTTTTTTCAAGTGGTGTTTTTTCAGTTTAAGTATAATGCAAATAAAATTTAAATATAACTCGCCATATTAGTGTAGTTTTAAAAAATATTGTAGTGCATGTGTATTGTATATGTATTGTACCTAATAATGTTATTTTTATTTGAGATATTTTTGTTTGCATTTTTGTCGCTTCCTTTTAAACATGATGCTCCCATTCTACCTTAGGTTGGCCTGTATGTGTGTTTTTTTTGATCAAAAAAGAATATATATTAGTCGCAGAACCGACAACCGTTGGGGACAAACGTGTTCTCGAGTGGAGACCGCGTATCGGGCAAACGTAGTGTAAGACGGCTACAGACTAGGTGGAGCGACGATCTTCGCAAGGTGACAAGAGCTGGATGATAGATCAGCAGATCGTGTTCAATGGCGTGTACTTGGCTCTGCAAAGTACTCCATATAGGCCTCTGCCTATGTCCAGCAGTGGACTGTTAGGCTGGTGATAACGTTAGGTTTAAAGATCTTTATTCTCATACGAAATTACATTTCACTTATAATGAGATATAAACAATATATACATTAAAGTATACAATTTGTCACTCTGTGATACTCGTTGCGATATGAAGTTTGAGTTTATTTTTAAACATGTTTAAAGTCTCACAAGTTTTCACTTCATCTGGTAAAAACAGCTGTGCTCCCTCAAACAGAATTGTCTTTAGGTGTAATTGGTTTGAGTTTGTTTTTGTGTCGGAGATTATGTTTATATTTTTTTATATCTAATTGTATATTTGATTTAATACTCTTTGTATTTTTTTTATTTTATTAGAATGCATGTTGTATATTTATGTAGTTGGGATAGGTTCATCAGTTTAGTTTTATCGTACAATGTTTAGTTGGTGTAAGAAATGGATAATGGAATTCAATGTCTTTATTATCTTATTTTGAGATCTCTGTAGCGACTTTATGTTAGTTGGTGCGGCTGATCCCCAGATTTCAATTAAGTATTCTAAATGTGATTTTATTAATGAATTGTATATAGGGTCTAACAATATCAAGAAGCGAACATTTAAGGGGAGCATCTATACATCACACTGAGCATGCTCACCAAATTTGGTCCAAAACTACAGGCTCGTTACCGAGATAATCAACAATACATTATCTTAATTCACCAAAAAATACACCCTTTCCAAACCCTTACAGCTGCACTACACGCACACAAAGATAGCCGAACATGCCAAATGTGTGCGTGTATCTGTACACTATCTTATTATTGACGCTTGCGTGCGTGTTAGTAAAGATACAGCATGTTTCATGATGTGCATTATTTTAATTGATTTAGTTTGTTAGAAAACATAACTTTGAAAAATCACTATAAAACTGGAGCCCATTTTTTGTCATTGTATTCAGAATGATGTATAGATACCACCCTTAAACGTTCGCTTATTGATTTTGTTAGACCCTGTATAATAGGTTTTACTTTTTTTGGTATGAAGTGTGCTTTTTTACGAAGTGCTCCCCCAGTACAGATATTAATTTAGATTTGACGTGTAAATAGTGTTGAATAATTTCGGTGGGCTGGTTAGAACCACGATAGCTCAATTGGGAGATCACCTGACCCGGTATGTCAGAAGGGTGCAGGTTCAAATCCTGCTCGTGGAAATTTTTTCAACATTTGTGTTTTTGTAATTTGTTCGCAATAAAATTTGCGTTAAAAACTATGTAAACAAAACAACAACATTTTGAAATACCTAAGTCAGTTATAACAAAAATCTCTAAACACCGTCCTTAAATGAGGACGCTTATACAATTGGGACACGATACTCCAAATTTTATTTAGACCACTAAAATGGGTCACCATAAATGGAATATTACATTTCGCTTGTAATATCAGAAGTAGTTTAGCCTTTTACACCCATACAACGCATAGTGCTTTCGCTAATTTGATTCGCCAATCGAAAAGAGTACTTCCCCCTCGGGCCCAATGATGTTGTGCCTTCACGAAAATGGGGACTATTTCGAAAAATAAGTGGGCAAATTGGAACGGCCCGGCCGCAGCCCCACGGGACGGAAGGCTGATTTGATAGTTTATCGACGTTATTGTTTAAACTTTTTATTTATGAGTTTTTATGAGAAATTTATTCTAAGAACCTTTAATGATTAGGATTTTCTAAAGATTTTTTCTAAAAATTTGTTTTATGACAGGATACTATCTCTCAAAAGCGCTGATAAATAACCTTGTTGTATAATTAGTAATTTGCAATTATTATCCGAATTATTATATCAATAAGTTTCATGATCTCTAGCTGAGCTAAGAAGTACTAATAATATTAGAACAAATACATTTACAACAAGAGAGAAATAAAGAAAAAATATAGTATTGTCGCCTCTGAGGCAGAATGGCAAGTCGCTCTAAATGGATTTTTAATTGTAATTAAAGTAGAGCAGAGCGATACATTTTGATATCTGAAACTTACCATAGTGGACTTTTTTGCAAATATATTTTTTTTTAATTTTTCTACTTACTAAATAGGCGCAGAAGGTAAACTTCATACAAACGCGCTCGAGTAACATACACATATACAACCTCGCACGGACACGGAATCCTGCAACAGCTGCAGCTCGGACTGTTCCGAGCTATTCTTAGTTCGAGGAATAAGTTTCTTCGTATTTTATATGAAAAATCAAGACATTTTTTTTCAAAGTTTATTTATATTAAACTATAATATGTGCCATTTTGTTCGATGACTTTATGCCATCTTGTAGGTAGTGATATGATCCCGTTGCTGTAGAAACTTTGGGACTTCTGATCAAAAAACGCGACAAGTAGTTCTGACAGTCCTCCCTTGATGTTAGCCTGACACTGCCTAAATAATTCTGATATATCAATATACATTTTGGTCGAATGAATATGGATGTTTTGTATGGAACAACTGAATTTTATTTTCGAGTTAGGAAGTTGGTCCAATAGTAAGAGTTGTTCGTTTGTATCACGGGAGTCATCTCAGGTTTGGACGGACGGGGATAAAAAAGTGACCCTGTATATAAGGTTAATTAAATTAAAATATAATAAACTTTAGAAAAGTACTTTTGAATCGTCATAATTTTTTTACCTACTACCCATTCAGGACGTCTTTTTTTTAGCTGTGGAGAAAAATGGGACCTTCTGCGCCTATATACTTAGTAAGCAGAAAAATTTGCAATAAATGTTTTATTTTCTTTTATAAATCCACTATGGCCAGTTTCAAATATCAAAATGTATAAACGCTCTATTCTACTCAAATTACAATTAGAATCCTTTAGAGCGAATTGCCATTCTGCCACAGAGGGGACAATAGGCACTAGATATCTTTTTTATTACTCTTCTGTTGTAAATGTATTTGTTCTAATATTATTAGTACACCAAGGTTATTTAGCTCAGCTAGAGATCGTGAAACTTATTAATATAATAATTCGGATAATAATTGCAAATTACTAATTATACAACAAGGTTGTACCAGCGCCTTTGAGAGATAATAGTATCCTGTTATAAAACACATTTTCACCTTATATATGTATATTATAAGGATCATTAAAATTTACTTAAGGTTTGACAAAATTGAATTTCGAAATTAGGAAGTATCATATGAGGTATCGAAGGCCCTTAACTTCTATGTACGCAATTCATTTGTTAACTTGCTCGAAACAATGTCTTCGTAATATGTATTATTTTCCACCAAAGAAATCGATACGGACCGTCGGAGCCAGGCCAGCCTGCAACACGAACACCTATAATTAGTCAGAACATCAAAGTATCGGGTAACAAGTCCGAAGGAGTTGCCAGCCACCCATCACCCAGACCATAGATTAGACAAGTCTGATTAATAAAACCGTAGACATGACACTTCACTTTCCCGCCAAGAACTCGCTGACGTTTCGGACACTTATATTCGGACACAGTGTCCGAATTGACACTTTTAATTTTATTATTTTTTTCACTGACGATTCGGATGCAGGCGTTGCAGCACATCCTTTGATCTCTAAAGATATAATCATGACTAGTATGATCTAGTATTTTTTAATGTACGGCTTGGTGGCTGAGAGGCAAATGTGCTCGTCCCGATATCCAAAGGTCTTGCATTCAATATCCAGGACCGGGTTTGTGATCGCCAACCCGCATTTTGGCAAGTGTGGTGCCATAAAACCGTCCACCCAGCAATTGTAACGATGACTCGATTTTAATGATGGCCGGATGATGGATGGATATAATATATATTAAGTATCTACAGTGTTTAAGGTATAGTTATAAAGCTTAATTTGAGATGTGCGAGTAGAGCCATATTCAACTCGTAAATTAGAACCACAGGCGATGTGTAAACGATACTAACGCGCGCGAACGTGAACGAACATCATTTCCCTATTTCGTTGTCATTGCTCTGAATACGCAGCCGGCGCCGGCGAGCGGGAAACGTTCCGTTCATTTGCGAAAGCCACATCAATTTTGTGAAATATTTTAAAGGTGGAAACCTTTGCCCAGCTATGGGACACCATACAATAGAGTCTGTAATATACTCACAGTGTTTAAAATACCTAGTAGGGGCTCCAGTGTTTGACTTGGACCTAGTGGTCGAAATTTTTTGTCCTTAATTGTTAAAAATAGGGATCAGCACCTGATTTTAGATTTTTTGACTAATAGAAAAATATAGAGTGTCCTTTATATTTTTTGTTTTTATTTGCGATGGAAAGTGTCCTTTTATGATAGGGCATTTTCCAATATTTTTGACGCTGTAAGGGAGAAAAGGAGCTTGACACTGGCTGAGTTTCTTGCCGGTTCTTCTCAGTACAAGGTAGTAGACGCCCAGAGTAGACTTACGAACAGATGTAAGTAAAGTAAAAGTAAACTTCCTATGATTGTCCCGCTGGGGTGCGCATTGTCTTACATAACTTTTGAACTCCTATCATCGGAGGTCCGAAAATATACTATTTAAAATCATAATGATCATTCTTCATAAAAAATTTAAAAACTAAATAGGTATTAAAAAATATAATCATTGAAATTCATAATATCACTAATTATACACTTAGTTTTTACTAATATTTGTTTTAATAGATTTATTTATACTAATGATCGAAACTCATAATCATTCGAATAAATAACTATAATATTCATAAATGTGTTTTATTCTAATAATTGTTTTTATAATTTTCTTAATCATAAGTGTTTTTATCCATATTATTGAAAATCATAATGTCTATATTCATACATTTTTTTTATACTAATATATTCATTTTCATATAGTTTTTAATCATATGTGTTAAGTTAAAAATGCGACTCCTCTGAAAATGAAATAGCTACCAGAAACGAGATGCTACCAGACAAGTAGGTTACCAACTACCGCCACACACAACACTAACGGTGTCCTTATTACGTAGCTTTAACCTTTTTGCAAATATTGGATTCCACGCTGAAGATAAGTAGTTTATGGCTGTCTTCCCGATTGAAATTATTAGGGTGTTTCTTTATTTCAATCGCTTCACGCACTACTCTTGAATAAAAGTGGCGATCTGTGGAGAGGACTTGCGTACGATAAAATTCAATCCAGTGATTTGTGCCTCTTTTAATTAGATGTTCTGCAATCGCTGATTTACGTTAACCCCCGTTTAGTTTAAATATGGAACGCGAAAGTTTAAAAGTATATATTTAATGAAATACTTACTTAAATAATGTTTTTGCCAACACTGGTGTCCCTACTACGAGTACTTATATATAATTCAATTGAGTTAAGTGAGTCGAATTCAACTCATAAATTAGAGCCCGGACGCCATGTGTAAACGCCACTATGGCAATGGAATAACGCGGGCGAACGCGAGCGCCTTCCGTCATTTCCGTATTTCGTTGTCATTGCTCTGAATACGCAGCCGGCGAGCGGGAAATGTTCCGTTCATTTTGCGGACGCTGCCGCTGTTGCGTTCAGTTTAATTGCTTTTTGTTTTGACAAAAGCGTTTGTGTTCGTTCAGATGGTGTCTGTTTGAAAGAAGCTAACTTTATGAACTTTTGAGTATATACTTTAAACTAGTTTAAACTCAGTGTTCGACACAGTTATTGTAGCCAAAAAATAACATTAATTTTCATTTAAACTTTACCGGACGATAGCCAAAAAGCAGGTGGTCTGTAATTGAATAGTTGCTAGAAACTAAAATCACTTGCTGACCCTTATTTTTAATTAAAGAAAAGAAGTCGATGACTGGTTCCTGACGAACACTGGTGCCTGCCACTTCGCTAGCTTTACTTTGGTTATGCTTAAAGCTTTAGTCCAAAACAAAGCAAAGTTTGAAATAAATAAATGTGAAAAGAAAAGTACCTACCTACCGACTCATCAACGCTCTGCCCATAGTATTACGCTTAAAAACCTTTTTTTCTGTTTGTTTTGTTGATGGCTTCGTGCGGTTAGCACATTTAGCCAGTGTCAAAGTAATTTTACTTACAAGTTTATGTACCTACATATAAATAAACAATATTTTCTTCCTGTATGATGATGATGAATGATAATAGAAATGAAAAGTGAGAAATGATATATCCCCAACCCCTTGAGTATTTTAGTAAAGATGTGGGGCTTTACTGGGGCCAACAAAAAAACTTAATTAAAAAAACTAAAGTACAGACGACTGTACATCAACCTATCCAAAACTCTCAAATTTCCTTATTATATGTTCAACCCAATAACGTAACTCATAATGTTCAAAGTCTATTGAGGTGACAGTTTGAAGTTGTCTGATTTGCAGGCGTTACTACCATTGGCGGTAATTATGAGGACAACCAACTAGAAAAACTGGCAGATGACCAAACTCTAATACAATAATGTAAACGAAAATATACATTTTGTTATGTACATTTTTTTGAAGTAATGACATGTATTTCTTCGACCTTGTCTATACTACTACAGTAGGGCCTCGCTTATCCGGACAGGCAAAAATCTCCCCTTTGCGGATTACCAAGGCGTCCGGATTGTTAAAAATATGTATAAATAAAAGAAGAAGAAAGAAAAAAGAAGAACGTGAATAACACAGTACACGAACACGCAGATCAATTGATGACAACACACTAACTAGAAGGCTCGTGAGGCGGGAACGTCCGTGGGCGCACAGGCGCGAGCGGCGCAGAGCGGTTGGCGTGATGTGAAATGCCTTCCCCTTGCCCCGCGAATACATCCGCTGCCCGCATTGTCTACGTCCGGATACCGCGATCACCGAACTAGTGGGGGTCCGGATTAGCAAGGCTCTACTTTTTATAAATCTGTAGATTTTTTTTTGTCTGTCTGTATGTCCTCTTATAACTCAAGAACGGTTTGATCGATCTTGATGAAAATTTGTATGTAGTAAGAACATGAGATTGTGCATATAATAAACTATAAAAAAATCACAAATTTTTGCTCAGCGAAGCGGGCGGGTGACGGCTAGTAATAAAATAATACTCAAAAATCTGTCATGTTAATGTCATTTCAAATAATAGTAAAAGAAACAAAATGTCCGATCTTATTCTTTGTTTATTTGTAAGACTCTTAGGGGTGGATTCGACCAAGCGAGAGTAAAATTTATTCTTAGATTAAATTGTTAATTACATGAGAGTAAACGAATTTTTCATTTCACCAACGTTTAACCCAAGGATAAATTTACTATACTGGAGTAACTTCTTATACCGCCTATTTCGGCCGAGTAAGCTGTTATTCGTAGATTAAGTCAATGTTCATTGCCAAATGTCATAAGACCGAATACCTAATTCGGTACTATTTCACACAACACGCTGTAGATATACAGCTTCATGATTTCACATGATGATTGGCGAATGCGTATATTCGCGTTAGTTTCATCTCTAGTTAGCACAAATAAGTTAATGGGGCTCTCATCTTATATTCTTTGACAAGGCCAGCAGCCGCCGTAAAGTTTCCTAATTGTCCGACTATGGTTACAATCTAATTGATGTTGCCGGCTCTGAATGACTGTTTTTTTTTGGAGAAAGATTTCTGATTGCCTGACACTGCATTTTCAGCTTCACCGGACTTGTTTGGGGGCGGCGAGAAACTTAAAGGGTTCCTTAAGCCGTGTGATTGTTGAGCTTAAGCAACTTTCGCAAAGGCCGGTCATCGGATGGGTGATCAAAAATTTATTATCTCGAGCTCCTCCGTGCTTCGAAAGGCACGTTAAGCCGTTGGTCCCGGTTTTTTTTTTTTTGGAGAGGGACTGCTGATTGCCACTGGGCATTTTCAGCTTCACCGGGCTTGTTTTAGGGGCGGCGAGGTACGTAAAGGGTACCTCAAGCCGTGTTGAAACGAATCACCTTCGGAGGATTTCTAGAGGGTACGGCATCGCACACTTAAAAGTGCGCGTCCCCGTGCCCTCCCAGAGTCTCCGAAGGGTTCGGATCGGATCGGTGGTCCCGGTTGCATTAGCAGTCGTTAACAACCACCAATCCGCACTGGACCTTTGTGGTCGTTTATGGCCCGTTCTCCCTATCCATCCATAGGGAAGGCTCGTGTCCCAGCAGTAGGGACATATAAATAAATGAGCTGATGATGATGATGATGATGAGGTGAAACGAATGAACTTTCGGAGGTTTTCTAGAGGGAACGGCATCACGCACTAATGCGTGTCCTTGTGCAATACTAGATTCTCCGAGGGGGTAGGATCGGGAATTACCTGATAATATTTGGTTGGAGCATAGCGAGCCTTAGCGCGTTTGTGAAAATTTATCAGATGTGGACTGCATGTTACTGGCACGGTCGTGTGGCTGAGTAGAGGTGTAAATGCATTTTTTAAACATCATTAGTAGTCGATGCAAATAACTTATATTAAATTACGCAAAGTACTGCATCTGCATGTTTGTTATAAGAATAATAACTTCTATAATGAACTTGAACTTGAATTCCACCTTACGTTCGGGCAAAGTTATAAAGGTAGTGAATTTATATCTCACACTTTCTTCACAATTTTTTGTCTAATAGTTAAGGCACATGGCCCGGTTTTCAACACTTAAAACAATATTGACAAAATTAAGTTAAGTTAGCTTTATACGTGTTAGTAGAAGAAATAATAACAAAAACTGTGTTTTTACAAAAAAATATTTATTTAATTTCTCCTCTCCTACTAAAAAGGGCTTACAAATTATAAATATTAAACTACAAAAATATTGTAAAAGATCTAAAGGGTTGTGATGTGATACTAACAAATTTTGACGACCATCCTTGGTCTTTCCTTTGTAACGAATAGGCAATTGTACAAATAATCAAATTTTAATTTAATATTAATTCCAAAATGAGCAGTTAAGGCAACGCACCGTTAAACAATAAATTTCATACGGAGCGTTTGCGGCCCCGTACCATAAGAAAAACTGTATTTTTTCCTTCAAATTAAAACTACAAATTATTAAAAAAAAATGAACTACAATATTGAAGTGTGTGTTAAGACTAATCTACTAAGAAAATTTAGATGCTTAAATCGGTCTGGTTAGCCTGTAAAATGCAAATCTATGTTTTTTTTAACAGGTTACTTTGATATTTTTTTCTCTGTTATAAAAGTTGACAAATCGTGTTTTTGCAACTAGCAAAATGAAGTCAATTAAATGAAAAATCATGTCATCAAATATCACTTTCATATGTTTTGTAATTGTTGGGAAAAATCAAGATACGTAAATTTCCAATGCGTCGCCTTAAACTCACTTTTAAAAGACTATGAGCACGTGTAGCTTTAGACATTGTTATATTTATTAGCAGAAATATTCCTTAAGTACCTACTTATGGAATATTTCTCTAAACCTCTTAGGAAATTGGACGATAAAAGCTTTTCTAGAAACAGTCAAAAATGATTATTATATAGTCCGACTTAGAGTAGACTTTTGGACGGTCTTTACTGAGTATTTGATTTGAGACATCTACAATGTAATTTTTACACTTAAACATAAAACTATAATTACTTAAATTACTAAATTAAAACGTAAACCTCATTAAAGTATAAACACTTCTTTATGATGGAATTGGAAGCATGGACGGCCTCAAATCCACAAGATTAGAGAAATCATTTACAAATAAAACTATAGGGTAATAAAAACCTAATTGTAGTAATGAGTCTTAGCTGAGATTGCAGTTCGTAAATGTACTTTAACAAATATAATCTAATTAAGAATGTAATTATTCTCGACTCATGGGGTTATTTGAAATAAGAACCTACTTACACAGATTTACATTTTTTTTGTCAATGGATAGCAATTAACTTGATTGTAAAACAAATTGTAGCGATCGTCATAATCAGTCAGAATGATCGGAACACAACCGTGGTCAATTAGGTAAATAAGTCTTAAAACACGTAAGTTTTAAGTGCATTTTTGCTTGAATAAAAAAGTGTAAATGTTTTTTTTGTAAAAACTTACTTATAATTTTTACTTAAATGCCACTTCGTGTTTTGATCATTGATGCTGCCGGTCTTGCTATCAAATTATGTGCTTTATCACGAGTGTATAAAGTTTTCTATCTCTAGTTAAGTAAAAAGTTGATAGATAGAATATAGAAACGGGCAGAAAAACTGACGGTAGGCAGAGCTGACACTTGTCTTTTTAATTATTCAGAAGTCGAGCGTCAAATATCTTAATCATCATGGTGGGAAAGGAATTTAGTTGATCCTTGGCCGAATCGAGAAGGGAGACAAGAGATGACCACGGAGGCTTGTTGGTTGTAGATGTTAATTCCTTGGCCGTTGGCGGCTAGGCTGCGCTTCGGAATACTCGTTGTTAGGTCTCTTCTGTTGCGGGCTCTGAAACATAAAAAAATGGTTATAAATATGGTTACAGGTATGTTTACAGACAAGTATAATGACGTCATCATATATAATTTACCTACAATGGTCAATATTGAAATATTCTGATAATAGGAAATAATTCTGAGCATTAACATTTGCGTCAGTATTATAAGCTACAAACGATTATTTTTTAAGGAATAATACGCGAAACAAAATACGGATCGCTTTAATTTTATGCATTTTATAAATATTTTATATTTATTTATTTATCAGTGTTTACTGTGGACTTACAGTTGTGACAAAAACGTCCTTCAGTAATATAATATTATTATACAAACAAGCATAAATTTTACATTATTAAGAAACAAAAAAATAATAAGAATAATAATATTGAAACAAAAACAAACAAAATTACAATTATATTGAGAACCCCAACCTCAACCGTTAATTACTTGACCGTAAAATTTAACAATGAAAGGAATAATTCCGCCTGATATAATTTTAGTATTCAAATTGGTAAATTATTCTCAATATTAGCACTTGCCTATATGTAATTGGTTAGTTAGTACATTTACTTTTATATTGTTTACTTTTTTGCACTTACATGCCTTCATGTAGCAACCGTTGGCTATATATAAGCTTTACTTACTACCTACTACTGTAAATTTACTTCATTTTAAGTTTACATATCTAATACCTCCAATCTATTCCAAATTTTCTATCTCATACTCACCGGTCTGACTTCCTCCTCCTCCTGAGGCGCTGCCGTGGTGGTGGGGATGTCGCAGTCCTCAGTGGGAGGCACCACGCACCGCAGCGACCGCCGGTCGAACACCAGCATAGCAGGGCACCTCTGCAGGCGAGGGTAACCACCCTGGCACTGCCAGTACCGGTTGCAGGACTTGCCCAGAGGGACGTTGCCGTTTGCGTCTTCATTGCAGAGGGCTGGAATAAAGAAAGGTGTTATAGAATTTTTTATGAGAGTTTACTAAATGCCACAGGCGGCATTTTCAGCGTCACCGGACTTTTTTGGAACGTGTTAACGCGTTCATTGCCAAAGCTAAAATTGGAGTTTTCTGCTGGTGGCCCATACTAGTATTTTTAAATTAATTAACTCTTCAGTACAGCCAGTACTATTTGCGGGTGTGTACTTTAGAATAGCCCTTTCTCTAGAGGCCCATAAAAAACATATTGGCGATAACGCTACGGCCCACGCAATACTCTTCAAACAAAACTCTTCGGACACTAATTCACGCGACGTCGCGTGAAGGGCCAAATTGAAGAGCACTGGGAACAGGCGACGTCGCGTGATCGGCAATGAACGTGTAGTGTTCTTCAAGTCGTGTGATCAATCACACGACTTGAAGACTCTGGCACTGTCAGAGGTTTTCTAGAGAGAATGGAAACAAGCACTAGAGTGTGTGTTCCTGTTCCCTACTAGATCCTCCGAGGGGTTCGGTGTTAGCTCATGCCACGAGAGCAGAAAAGTTTTAATGTCGTCTTTGAGTAAGGGTTTTACTGGTTTTCGGTGGCTGCGTGCGAATTTTACGCGTTTATACGTAACGCGCATTTTTGCCCAGTTATACTTTACTTACTAATGTAAATAACGTATAAATGCTGGGCAAAGGCCTATATCATTGAAATCAAGTAATCACCACAACTGATGGGTAATTGCTAATTTGGCATTTTCTCATAGCAAAGAAAAATCTTCCCATGTGTGTATTTTGTTTCCTGTAGAAAGCCTTTGCACATACTACCACTCGTATTTACATATGATGTAGGTCTTTGATTATATACCAAAGTATGTAAGTATGTGGTGAGATATTTTCTTTTAGTTTTTTATTGTATGTGTTTTTTGGTTTTATGCAATTCAATCCTAAACTGGTAAGTTTGTAGAAAGTACGGTTTCATACGGCTGAAAACACAATGATTAAAATATGCAATTCTATATTTTTCTTTTTTGAGTATCTATCTATTCTTAACGATTTCTTCAGAATTCAGTCTCCAGTTTTTATTTTCAATCTTGTTCCATTGTAATATTATATTCCACTTGTAGATTTCATTAAGGGTTCAAATATAAAGACAATTGGATCAAATCCCAATTGAAAATAAACGTTTCAGTGAAATATTTTAAATAATTTGGCCTTTTCATATCGGGGATAGGTATTTCAAGTGACAAGTGACAGACGTTGAGTGCGTTACTCGTAAAATAAATTGAGCAAAAATCATAATCGTGTTTTCAGTTCGAAATAAAGTCAGCAATGAAATATGTTTTCCAGCTTTTTTATACATTCTTTGCTTTAGTTTATTTAAATATTGCTGGGTATAATCCGCTCCTTTATTTTTTATTTTATTTTATTTTTATTTTTTTTGGAAAACTTACAGTTAAGTAGGATACATAAAATAAAAGAGTTTATCAATTAAATACGGCCAATTACAAGTTTCCGCTTATAACTAAATACCTGATTAAATAACTTAAATTTCTCCGATTTTCAATGGAAAATGGCAAGTGTTGGTAAGACTTTTTTTTACAAAAAGAAGTTATTATTCAATTTTTTTTAAACTAGTTCAGGGATGGGTCAAAGTCAGAAACAAGTCCAAGTTCATATCCTTATCAACACTATTATACAGTTTGGACAATGATGGCAAAGGAGTTGCTACGATAATTAGTTCGAGAAAGCGCTACATTCAGTATGTTAGTGTGGCGCGTTAACTTATTAATAGTAACTAGTGGTCGAACAGTGGTAATTTTATTAAGACTGCACGGATTGTACCCTAAGCACTGAAAAATTAAAAAAAGATAGAATGTGAGTTTGGATTGGCATTAACAGATTTCGGCCGCTCCTCTTCAATTTTTGAAATTTGCGTGTGTGTCATGGTAGTTTGTGTAATGTTTGTTTTATTGATTTAATGTATTTTTTTATGCGTAATTAAAAAAATATTAACATTCTGTACTCCTTCCTCTATATAAACTATAAGTGTGCGAAATTTCATACTCCTCCGTCCGCGCAATTTTTGTAAAAAGGGGTACAAAGTATTTGCTTCACGTATAAATTTATAGATAAGGCTTAGTAATTTAGAGGAGTCAACATTACCTTGAAACATTTTTAGAAGTAATGCAATATCGGACATATCTCATGGCAAATTTAATGGTAAGAAATGAAAATGCTTGCAACGCAGTGTGTAGTCCTGAATGTACATACGGCATTTAAATTGCAGATGGCGTAGAAATCTTTTTGTATGGACTAGAGCCGAACTATGTATGTCTTGTAGTTGGGATGGCACATTTACGAGGCATACTCCAGGTGGAGTACAATTTAGAACTTAGCCGGTCTCGTGCGTATCTCATCATTTATTTTAAGGTAAGGGTTTCCAAAAAAACGGTGTTTTTAAATGAGTTTTATTCGAAATGTATAAGGATTTTAAATCCAAAAAAAGAAAACGTTATTCATTGGCCTTTTATCTAGCAATTTCGGCTGGTGTTTTTACAATATTTTACAATTTCCTGCATCGAATATAATATCAAACATACGTCTTATTAATAAATTAAATATCATTTTATTCAGGTTAAACACCGTTTCAGACAAAGAAAAATATACCAAACCAATTGTCTTTGAATATGTAATAGTTGTCGGCCATTATAATTTGAATAATAAATAAACATTTAATAAAATCCTCATCCCGAGCGGAACGACTTGGAAATCTCACAGTCGGAAACGCTCGCCTTATTACTTTTAAATCGATATTAAGAACATGGCATATTATTATTATATGTGACATATTTTGTCATTTGACTATCAAAGGTCATTTTGCTAATATCAAGTGTCTTCTAATAAGTATTTACTGCATTTAATTTATTTATATGTCTACGTGAAGCAAAAACTTTATACCCCTTTTTACGAAAATTGCGCGGACAGAGGATTATTGCGGAAACATCGTACACTTTATAGTTTATATAGAGAAGAAGTAGGTACAGAATGTTAATATTTTTTTTAAATTATATATAAAAAATACATTCAATCAAATCAACAAACATTACACACACTACCATGTATTTCACACACACGCCTATAAGCACTTCTCAAAAATTTCAAAAATGGAAGAGGAGCGGCCGAAATCTGTTAATGCCAACTCAAACTCACATTCTATCTTTTTTAATTTTTCATTGCTTAGGATACAATTCGTGCAGCCTTAATAAAATTACGGTCGAATTTCGACCACTGCGCGACCACTAGTAGTTATAAAATGATGTAATTAATACCTGTCCAATTTTTTTCAGAATATAATGTTAAAATTGCTCATTACTCCTGAGATGTCAAATGTTACACATCATGCGACTACTGTAAGACTCGCTTTTTTGCTATTAATTTGTAATTAAACTCTTGTTGTTGTTTTTACTCAACGAACTATGTTCTTCCATGGTATTGCGAGTAAGCTTTAAAACCCTGCCACTAACCAATCTTAGTACAATACTTATGTAACCAAAGCTATAATTCAAAAATACAGTCTCCAATTTTAATTGAAACGCTGTAGCAGATATGCACGTATGTACTGTTTGTATAACACATCGGCTGAGATAGGAGATTGTGCGATAGAGCCTCGCCACCGGCCGGCCTCGCCCCGACGATCTACATACTAAGCTGCTGACAAATTGGACCTTTACAACTCTGTACAGGTGATAGCAATACGTCTGTGTGAAGTACAGATACCGATTGAGTTGTGATTTTGTTGAAATGGCAAGTCTAGTATTACAAACTTGGTATTACTAGTCAGTTTGTCATACAAAAATAAAATCAAATAAATAAATAAAATACAGGGTCTAACAAAATCAATAAGCGAACGTTTAAGGGCAATGACATAAAATGGGCTCCAGTTTTATAGTGATTTTTCAAAGTTATGTTTTCTAACAAACTAAGTCAATTAAAATAATGCACATCATGAAACATGTATCTTTACTAACACGCACGCAAGCGCCAATAAATAGATACTGTACAGATACACGCACACAATTGAAAAACCATTGTATGACATTCATACACACACGGCTATCTTTGTGTGCGTGTAGTACAGCTGTACGGGTTTGGAAAGGGTGTATTTTTTGGTGAATTATGATAATGTTTTGTTGATTATCTCGGTAACAAGCCTGTAGTTTTGGACCAAATTTAGTGAGCAAGCTCAGTGTGATGTATAGATGCTCCCCTTAAACGTTCGCATATTGATATTGTTAGACCCTATATAAGTAAAGTAAATATATATATATAAATGGTTATATAATATCATTCATCATCACATCATCAACCTATCTCGACGCACAGCCCTAGCAGAAAGAAGAACAGAGGCCTATCTCTATTTTTATGTCGTCTGCTTTGATTTAGCGCTAGTCTGGGCCATGTTTTCGTTATATCATTGACTCATACAAAAGTAATACCTATTTATATATATAAATATTATATTAAATATTTAAATATGACCCACCAACTAGACCAAGTGAATTATTGGTTAACAACTTTTTTTCTTATTGCATAAAATTTTATCTATATTTTACAATAATTTCATTGTTGTTTTCATAAGCCAACCGTATAATAAGTACCAACACAAACTTAAACCTTGTTATATATTAATGAGTTATCTTGTAATTTTTTTGTTCAATACCAAATTATTTATTAATTAAGTCCTATTGAAGAAATACAATAAATTTATTACATAGCATGTAATTTACTTCCGATGCTAGATAAATCTTTAAATAATATCCATCACAGAGCAAAAACTATTTTAGTTAGCACACAAATCTTGGTACTTTGCATTTAAATCACTAACAAACTGTAGCCTTTCGCGCCGTCACAATACAAGGTTTCGATTTCATTTGTCACCGGCCAGCCGAATCAATTATCTGCTACAATAACTCTATCAATTATAAGGTAAGCATTACATAAAAATACCGATTAACGAATGCTCCACGCAAGTTGTTATACGCCTTATTACTTCACCGATTAGGGTGAAAGCTGAACGATGATTGAGTAGTGAAACGTCTGATTGATCGATAATCGATAATGTTCAGCGTGTGTATGAATGGCGGTGATCATTAACGTAATTGAGTTGGTTGCAAAATGTTTTTTCTCTAACAATGGTTTGTGTGTGGTTCAAGAAGTTTGGAACAAATTGACGTGAAGAAATCGTTTCGTGTAAATACGACCGATTCTCACGATTACGGATGCTGTTTGCGACTTAAATAATGGTCATCATCTAATCAGTTAACGTCAATAGTCTGGAATTGATATACTTAGTGAGTTTTATTTACTATCCGTATTCATTCGATTACGTTTACGAAAACGCAAATTAGTATGGCATTGAAGCAGCGCCTCCTGGCGGCATACGAGAGGAGTTAAAATCTTGCCATACAAATTCTCGTTTACGTTTACGTTAACGATTGGCGAATGAAACTCGCACTTGGCACCCAGAGGTGCGATTTTTGAACCGGTGACCAATTCTCACACACAAGTGCTTCTTTTTTTCTTATTCAAAGTCACTGGTAACATATTTCTAATTATCAATATGTTCGAACAGTATGTCGAGTATGTCGCTTCACTGAGATCACTGGTGAAATTAAAAAATCACCTCCCTGGACCTGAAACACTATCATAATCTAGCCACTTCTGTTATTGGAAGGAATTTGCTGTTGGTCGCATGTTCGGCGTCTTTGCTGTAAAATAGACCGCCAATGCAGAGTTAATTAATGGTGGTGCCGTCCCAGCAAGTCCAAGTATTAACAGGTGAAGAGTGCCTATTAATTAGTCTAGCCTAGTATATGCAGTTGGATAGTCTACTGACGGTGTTTCTGGCAGCCGTCGACATTTTCGGGCCAGTCACAGGAGTGAGCATTCTCATTGTAGAGTAGACCATCGATGCAGAGCTGCTCTATGTCAGTGTCGTTCCAGCAGGTCCAGTATATGCAGTGGAAAGTACCTACGTGTAACTAACTACTGCTACTATTCACGGTGCTTCTGGCAGCCGTCGACATTTTCGGGTCAGTCGCAGGAGTGGGCGTACTCATTTGTTAGTATTGTAGATAAGACCGCCAATGTAGAGATACTTAGTGGCGGTGCCGTTCAAGCAGATCCAGTATTAACAGTGGAGAGTGTGTTTAATTAGTCCATTATATACCCTAAGTCCGTTACATTTCCTAAGATATGGTTGAGTGAAGCGATGGCTGATTCATGAACGGGTGCCGCCTGTGGAGGCTGGTCCGCTCTTGCTTACGTATCTTAATTTTACTATTATTATACTATAATTTAACTTTGTTTTTCTTAGAGATTTTTTTAACTTATATGAGTACTGTATGACTTTGTGAAAATTGAAATTGTTACCTGATATAATTTTTGCAAACTTAGATTTTTTTTAAGTTTGTTGTTTTTTGTGTGTTGTGTTTGTCCTTTATTGTACGTGTTTATTTGTGATGGAAAGTGTCCTTTTATGATAGATATTTTTGACACTTGCTGAGTTTCTTGCCAGTTCTTCTCAGTACAAGGTCTCCCTCCCAGAGTAGACTTACGAACCGATGGCATAGTGACATTTATAAGAGCTATTTGTAGCCTAAACTGAATAAATGATTTTGAATTTCGAACTTTATACAGGTGGTGGTGGTGGTCTACTCACGGTGTTTCTGGCAGCCATCGACGTTTTCGGGCCAGTCGCAGGAGTGGGCGTTCTCGTTGTAGAGCAGGCCGCCGATGCAGAGCTGCTCAGTGGCGGTGCCGTTCCAGCAGGTCCAGTATCTGGTGCATGAGGTCTCGTGGCCGAAGATACCGTACAGCCAGTCGCAGTGCTCGGTACCGATTGGGGGGTCTGTAAAAAATATTGATATTTTCATTCAAACATGTCGATGAGGAGCTTGATGGCGCAGTGGTAAACGCGCCCGGTCTGCGATTACTGAGGTTAAGCAACTTTCGCAAAGGCTGGTCATCGGATGGATGACCAAAAATGTATCATCTCGAGATCCTCCGTGCTTCGGAAGGCACGTAAAGCCGTTGGTCCCGGTTGCATTAGCAGTCGTTAAAAACCACATATCTGCACTGGACCTGCGTGGTGGTTTATGGCCCGATGGCATCCATCCATAGAGAAGGCTCGTGATATGAGCTGATGATGATGATGAAGATGTCGATGAAAACTTTTACACAAAAACTGTCAAAGTACAGGCTGGCTAATAAAGTCCGTATCTTTTGTAAGAAAACCATAATGTAACGTTTACTATTTGGATAAGCTTATTCTTTACGCTTGAAATAAAAAAAAAATGTAGAGTAAAAATTTGCTACGTTTTGTAAAGTTTACGCGGACACTACACATTGATAAAAAAACATTTTGTACGGATCGTATATTGCTATTTATTTTGACGTTTCGAACATAAGACAGGTTCCGTGCTTACATTAGGCATCTTCGTCACCGGATCGGTGATGCGTTTTCGTTTCGGTACTGTCTCTACCGAATCTGTACAGATTGTTTATTGAGGTTTTTTGATTACATTGCGCTCGGTAAACAATCTGTACAGGTTCGGGATTCGGTGCAGAGGCGGTACCGAAACGAAAACGCACCGACCCGACCCCGACCGGTGAGGAAGAGGTCTTAGAAGATAAGGAGATAAATAAGGTCAATTATAAGGATGAAATCTCTCTAACCTTTTATGCATTTAATTTATCAAGTTTGTTAGAGATATTTCATCCTTATAATTGACCCTAACGATCGATGCAATAAAAGTACAGGGTGTAATTTTTACAGATTTTAGTCGGTTCGATTTAGGTGTGGCAAGTGAATTTTCGAAAATCTTTGAATGCAGTTTTCTTTCTTTTCAAAAATAAAAGAATGTTTTCTTTGAGTAAAATTTTCTATCTACAGTATTAAGAGTACAAGAGGTCCCTTCAGGTGGCATTACAAAATTCCACCCTGTATATTAAAACCCAAGTTAGTAATCTTTCTTACGGACGCTTCTTTTTTATTTAATTTTCTATTTTCAGTAATAATGTTCTCCTTTACGTGACAAGCGTTTCTCTACCTGCATAGTTTTTAGTGTCTATAAAGCTAATATCTGAGGTGAATCAAATCACATTTCGCCAAATTAGACTAATTAGCGATTAAGAAAGTCAACACGCGAATCTAATTGGGTTCGCACACCTGTCTTAATCAATAAACTGCTTCTGATTTTGTAATTAAGATTATCTTTTGTAATTATATCATACTGGTGTAATTAATTACGATTATTTCTCGCATGAATACACAATACTTCACAAAATTAATCTGATTTAATCTTGTTTGCTATGCGTTTGGGTTGCGATGGTGAATGTTAAGCAACTTTCAAAATGCAGGGTCAACGGATGGGTCACCAATTTAAATATTTTCAGCTTCTCCGTATTCGGAAGGCAAGATAGGCCGTTGATCGCAGTTGTTATTAAAATATAGCAGTTATTGTAATATAGCAGTCGTGAAAACCGACGTTGTCACACTTCCAGTATTAATCACAGTATTTGTCACACAAGATATGAGTTGCCTTTGTATTAAGTATGAAAAGAGGTCTAAGGAAGTCATGACTTACTGATTTGAACTTTAGTGCGAGCGGTCAAAAGTTAAAATCAACGACCTCCAATGGTAGTTACAGCCATACTTCCCCGTGAAGACCAAATCGTTGGAGCAGTCAAATCTAAGCGACTGATCATTTTGATACTTGATAATGAGAGAGACAGAAATGATCATGACTTACTGATTTGCACTTTAGGGTACTCGCAGTAGTTTGACCTCCAAGGGTAGTCACAGCCCTCAGTCACGCCCCGATGCTTTCCCGCGAAGACCAAGCCGTTAGGGCAGTCATACTGGACCGACTGCCCGTTGTCACACTCCCAGTATTTGTCGCAGTATTTGTCGTCGCCGACGATGCGTGACTTCGTTTTGCAAGGATCTTCGACCTGACCGCATGATGTTAGGGCGACACACGCTAGGAGTGCTAAAAAAGAAAATAAATGAGTTAGTTATCAGTTTTCAGGTTCTGGCATAGTAGTAAACACGATGTAACCTACCAAGGTTGGGTAGACTTTGGTATTTCGAGGTACGAACATAATTTAATATAATTAAATAGAATTGGAAACAAAATACAAACACGTTAAAGTAAAAACAGTTTTAGAAGTCGTGCAAAGACTTAACACTAAAGCGAGATTTAAAACCCAAACTGCATGCATGCATAACCTTAATAAAGTTAGGTCAGCTTTGATCAAAGTGAGCGATTTTTTACTGGTAACTAGAATTCTCAAACTATGATCAATACGAATGCGGGTTCATATCCAAAATCACCGGTTTATAGTAAGCATAGGTACTAATAAATAATTCTATTACGATGAGTAAAAAAATAATTTGAAAAACATAATTTAATTGTCCATTTTAATTTCAAGTAAATTCTTAATTCTTACCACTGAACCCACAATTTACAACTCCGGTATAAAAATTGATGTATCAGTGATAATGAAAGATCAGGGAAGCTATAAAGTCAGCTATAAAGACGATTTTTTTTTGGGCTTAATTATAAGAATTAAAACTGTGCCACTGTATCTTCCAAGGATCGAATAATATACAACGGCTTGTGAATCAAGGAAAATATCGTGAAGGTGATCTCAGTGAAACCTATTATTCGAGATTTGGCAAATATTTTTGCTCCAGCGGTTCCTTTGAGGGTTTCCTTCAAAAAGAATTGTCATGGTTTCATCCTTCTCGCCGGATTTTCTGTGATCACACGACATGCGACCAACAAAAGAAAACGGAAAAGTGCTAAGTCGCAACTTTGAAAGTCATCCTTTGTTCTTTGAGGGCCTACCATTAACTTTTACAGCAGCGCTTTTACAACCTAATATAGCTAGCTTCGACAAAACTTGCTCGAATGAATTGCGAAAATAGCCAAGTAATTATATTTCAGTCATTTTTACTCTTCTTTTTTACAATATTTTCTTCCTGTATGATCATGATGAATGATAAAAGAAATAAGAAGTGAGAAATGATATACCCCCCAACCCCTCGAGTATCTCAGTAAAGATGTGGGGCTTTACTAAGTCCTCGGCGGCGTACTTCTTGAGAGAATTTGAAAAGTGACGTTGCACTGTTTTGTTTCATTTGACAACACTCAGGCACACTCACGAACACTTAACGGTTAATAATCCACCATTATTTCACATTAATATTTGACATAACACAAATTTTAGAAAATTAAACGAAACCGCAGACATTTGTCTTCACTTTCCCGCCAAGCCACTGCTAGTTTAATAACAAAAACTAACTGTTACCTACTTTCTCATTATCGTTGGTCAAAATGAATTGCTATGTTTATTTTATCTAAGTTATCCTCCTTCGTTGTGTCCGTGACGTGGAATAATGTGTGGAGGTCACAGACCAAATATGGTCTGTGGTGGAGGTTTACTTGCCAGATAAATGCCAGAATGTAAAGGGGTTTTATGCACTTTTTATGAGTCCGAAGCCATTTTGTCAACGTTGTGTGTAATTCGTTTTGATGTACGGGTACTGGTACTCGGTAAAATGAGGGGCTCCTATCTCGCATTTGGACATTACGTGGAAAGGAGACGTGATGGACCATAAAATTATAATTTTAAGATTTTGATGTGACTGTAGAAGCATGCGCGTACTTGTCTATAAGAAGTCTGCAAGGGTTCACCCTTGTTTGGTATAACAACTTTTGATATAATTTTACTAATTCGAACAACGTTTAAGAAAATAATCACTTTGTATAATATCGATTGACATAATTTTCATTTCATCGAATATTTATTTGCAATAACAACATTTGCGCTAATGATCGTAAAATAGAATGTTCATTTGATGAAATGTTCAGGTGGTATAATATGTATTTTATCGAATTTTCATTTGGTATAATGTAGTGTAGCAAAGAAAATTAAGTTTGAAATTCATAACTATCACAATATATTTTTTTTTATTAGACAACAGAAAGAGTTTCTTTTTGGTAATTTTTGCTTTCTGTTGTCTAATAAAAAAAAATAACCTCGAAATTCAAGACAATCGCTACGCTGCGCTTCGCGATTGTCTTAAATTTCTAACCTATCACGGGACCTACAGGAGTAGGGCAGCTAGTATCTTCAATCATTTTCTCAACTTACCATTAGGGATTATGATACGTATAGTTTAAATAATGAATTCAGTATCTTATCTTATCTTAGTGGGGCCTGCCGAGGTTTCCACCTCCCAGTAACACTTCGACCCATTGGGATCTTTTGTGCAACCCCATCCTTTCACTCTTCCTCCTCTGTAAAGATAGTTGCCATAAGTCTGGCAATAATGAATTCAGTAGGTGAAGGTACAATGTTAATTCAATAATAATGAAAGGAAACGAATGATTGCTGAACTGAATATTCGATACGATCTTTCGACTAAATCATTATTAGTCTAGTTAAACATTAGTTTAAATAAAATTAGCGCAAATGAAAATTCGGTAAAATGACATTATTCCAAAGAAATAATTATACGAAATAAAATTATAACAATCAAATATTCGATCAAATGAATAATTATGTGAAATGACTTTATTGGAACTGAAATTAGCCGAAGCGATTTTCTACGAAACGTTGTTATACCAAACAAGGGTGAACCGTCTGCAAGAATATCTGTCTGTTTTTTTGTTAAGCACTCAAATAAATAAAGGTTTTATAAGTCGCTAAAAAGTAAATTTGCTACTTTGAAAAAATATAATATCGTCATATATTGTTAGGCAAAAACTGTATTATTGAAATCAATTCATAGCTATTGGCTTAACTGTCAATAGATGTTAAGAAATAAAATTAATGAAATACTATTTCTGTGTTCATTTTAATTATTGTAAAACGTTACCAGAAAAAAGCCAAGGCCCAACAGAGGGATGACTATAGACTATAGATTATTTGGAGACTTCAAAAAACAAATCTAATATACTAGTTACGTCATATGTAATTCCAAGTTCCATTAGGACTAAACTATCAAGATCGTATAGACGAAGTATGATAATAGAAACGTTACAAATATGAGTCACAGATCAGTCCATGTCAGAAGTCAAGAGTGTTGCGTAATTAGGTGCTTTCACTGCGTGTGCCAGACTTAGTGTACATAGAAAATTGTACGTGTATTGTTCTAAGACGGTCTTAACGAAATAAAGAGCGTGCTCAATTCCGAGTTGCAATTTGAACGGTGATTATGAAATTCTTATGACTTGTGACGAACCGCAAATGTTTGTTTTTAGACACTGTCCATTTGGTACACATTATGTAGATGTTATGTTATGATTATATAATTTTGATACATTTGAGTTATAACGCGCCGAAAATAATCAACACTATTTACTTTTACTCTAAAAGCCAATGCAGCCCTATTCAATGACGACAACTACGTCATCAACATCCGATCATAAGTAATATTTAATTTATTTAATATTTGTTCGCAACAATATTTGCGTAAAATTATATGTAAATAATCAAGTTTAAGTAAGTTTATTTATATATATGGTATATATATATACATATATAATAGTTATTATTATCATTATACATTTATCATCACTAGTGGTCGCCCAGTGGACAAAAATCGACCGTAATTTTATTAACCTTTTCACTGCCCAACTATCCACGCACGCGATGTCCCGCTGTACGCCAACGTATAAATGTATTTTAATAAAGTAGGTACAAAGAAGAACTTTTATTAGAAGTGCGGGCGTGGGCGGCACGAAAATCTCGAACTTCTATAGAAGTTGTTGGCGGTAAAAAGGTTAAGGCTGCACGGATTGTATCCTAAGCAATGAAAAATTAAAAAAGATAGAATGTGAGTTTGGATTAGCAGTGAAAAATTTCGGCCGCTCCTCTTTCATTTTTGAAATTTTTAAAAGAGTATATATGCGTGTGTGTCAAATACATATACGTGTGTGTCAAGTACATGGTAGTGTGTGTAATGTTTGTTTTATTGATTGAATGTATTTTTTATGCATATTTTTTTATTATTATCATTCTGTACTCCTTCTTTAAATAAACTACAAGTGTGCAAAATTTCATACTCATCCGTCCGCGCAATTTTCGTAAAAAGGGATACAAAGTTTTTGCTACACGTATTAATCTAATATATAGATTATTATTATTACTATCTATTACTTTTGCTTTATTTATATACAGTTTATTAGCTCTCTCCATCCGACTTTGTCTGGAAGAAATCGCTTAACAGCGATAAGACCGCCAAATTGTAACTTAGTAAATTATTTATTTTTTGTTCAGGTTTATGTTTTATAGTGTTGCAATAAAAGTACCTATTATCTATCTATCTATCTAATAGGGATTAACGCAAACTACTTAGTAAAGGTATCATAGGCATGCTTTTATAACTGAAAAAACGTTAAACCCTGTTACAAAACTTTGTTTTGAATGGGACGCGATGGTTTAAAAATGTATTAGGTATGTTACTGCGTGATTGATTATTATAGAAAACACTAAAGAATGAGGTTTTGTAAATTAAACTCATTATGAATATCATCGGCCTATTTTCCCACTGCTGGGGTCAGGCCTTCCCACGTGAAGTGTGGCAAATGAGTAGATTGAGCAATCACACTAATATTATAAATGCGAAAGTTTGTGTGTATGTCTGTATATTTGTTCCTTCTTCACGCTGCAACGGATGGATGGATTTGGATGAAATTCGGCATACAAATAGTTTATAACCTGGATTAACACATAGGATATTTTTTATCCTGATATTCCCACGGGAATCACACTATAAATATACTAAAAACGGCAATTTAATTTTCCAATACAAAATGATTTGTTTGTTTTGTTGTCATGGAAACCAAAGAGAATTTAATCACTTGATGGAAACAGTCAAAGCGGTACGAAGTCCGCCGGGTCCACTAGTAATAACCTGTAACCCTTTGCCTAATATGTTGTCTTAGGTTAGTTGAATTAGGTTTTAACGACTGCCATCTCACGACTACATCCAAGACTAATGCCATAAAGTGCCTTTCGAAGCGAGAGGTGCTAGATGCTATAAACGTCAATCAATCCGTTGACCCAGCATTGGAAAAGTAGCTTAACTTTAAAGATCGCAACTCAAACGCACTAACCGCTGCGCCAATGAGTTCTTCGTAATTATACTCGTATATAGTATACCATGTTTTTTTTCAACTGTTGTAACTCATTGAGTAATTAATAGCGGTGTCCTAACCTCTTCGCGTAACGAATCCATCTTGGCATGTGCCAGATATCATTGCCTTACACCGTGTGAATTCCATTTATAGAACAAATAATATTGGCACATAGCATGGCGTAGGTATTACATAGCATGGAGTACGTATTACATAGCATTTACTTTAAAATTATGTTACACTTTGTAATGTCGAAAGTAAAATTAACGATTAGGTTATAGAAATAATTAAAAAGAATTTATATAATTCACGTAGGTACTTGATAAAATATACAACTTACGTATAAGCATCAAACGCATACGCTTACAAAACATCACCAAAAACAAAAGAAAAACAACTACTCTAAAGACATAACGCATCAAACATACTTTAATATTGTAGTATTTATAAAATCTCTTAGCACTGAAATGAAACTCACCACTAAATGTACTCTCGTTGGGAATCGGTATCGGGATAATTATCTCTGCTTGGTCTAGTGATCTCACCAATAGACCATAGATAGGGGACAATGCAATGTGTACAGGACAGGCACTGGGTACAATTTATGTTTCCTCGTCTAAATAAATCGGTGGTTAATCGATTTTAGTACCTACAGTCACGGGCATTATCATGTATACACTTTTGAATCTTATTCCATCGTATTAGAGTTACTTGTTACATGTTAAGGCGACACACTGAAAAAATGCACCAAATTTTGTTGAATAGTTTAAGACTATAATATGACTTACGAATCTGAAATGTTGATATAGGTAAATTCATATCTTTATCTTAAATTTGCTTGCCCAAATAGTTACACGATTGTATAATTTTGATTCGATCATAATTATTTTCAAAAACACCACTAAAATATCACTATTGTTGAAATTACAACAAAGTTACTTTATTTATAAACCACACAAATATATTGTTAGCATCAATATTCGTAATTTAGTTGCTACATATTTTGGTAACTAAAACCAATATTTTTTTTAAAATATCTTTTAGGTTAACTGTTAATTTGCGATCTATATTGTCGCAGGCGCTACGCATTATCGATCGATCTTATGCCAGCGTCAGTAAGGATCAGCCTTTTTGAATGTTCACAAATCGAGGTGTCGTCTTAATATTTGTGACTGTACATCTAGGCCCAAACTAAACTGTGGTAGTAAAACTACTATACTTACAAGTACACCAACATTTTTCGTGGAATGTTTGTAAGCAAAATATTCACATTTGGAAATATCAAGTCGGATCAAAGTAGGGCACATAGTATTATTATTTATTACCTACTATTATTTATTCTGTGGTCCCTACCACCTCCGAAGTGGAATAGATGACATTAGTGATAGGTTGCTAACCGATCACTATAAGTGCGAGCATCTTGGAGCCCTTATCCCTTAGTCGGCTCTTACAACATGCATGGCAAGTTAGACAGTTGATACAAAATGTTCACGTCCTAGACCAGCATGGGATGCGCGGGATCTAATGGGTCACTACTCCGCTTTGCTTAACTAATATTCGCAGTTGCATGTTCAATCGCACTTAACGCATGACCCGGGCTTGCCAACCCGACCTTCCGTTTGTTCTCAACTGTTGCGCTTACGCAGTGTCACAACAGCTGAAGAACAATGTAATGTTTGGATATGTTAATTTGAGTAACAACTCGCCTATTACCTAAGTGGTATGCGTTAACATATATTTTAATGCGTTATCGACTGTTGCGGGAATTACTTTTGGCCCATGAATAAAACATTGTTGTTTCATTACAAATAAGGTGATAAAGTTTCATAAAAAAATTGGAAAAGTGTAGCCTATAATTGTCCCACTGCTGGGCAAAGGCCTCTATCATTGAAATCAAGTCATCGCTACAATTGATAAGTCGCTTGCCTTAAGGCGAGGGTTTCCAAAAAAACGCTGTTTTTAAATGAGTTTTATTATATATTTAAATGAAATGTATAAGGATTTTAAATCCAAAAAAATATATGTTATTCATTGGCTTTTTATCTAGTAATTTTGGCTGGTACTTTCACGATATTTTTCAATTTCCTGCATCGAATATAATATCAAACATACGTCTTATTAATAAACTAAATATCATTTTATTCAGGTTAAACACCGTTTCAGACAAAGAAAAATATACCAAACCAATTGTCTTTGAATATGTAATAGTTGTCGGCCATTATAATTTTATTAAAAAGTAAACGTTCAATAAGATCCACATTATTGCCTAATTCGACGCTAGCGCCATCATTCAGTCTCGAGCGGAACGCCACGGAAATCTCACAGTCGGAAACGCTCGCCTTAAATGTGGGTTGGTGATTACAAACCCGCTGGCTATGCATAGAAAAACCCAAAACAAACTTAGTCCGACCTGGTAATTAAATCCAGGACCTTCGGACATCAAGCCGAAGCGTTCGGCCGACAGCTGTCGCCGGATCGCGTAATGTCGTGGCTTCAAGTCCCATTTGATGGCACAAGTGTTTCTTTCATAAATATTTTCATATTAGATACAGATTTTCTATAGTGAATTCCAAATTTTTTATATGGTAATAATCGTCATCATCAGTCTATACTAGTCCATTTCTGGACATAGGCCAAGTGCACACCACTGAGTACGACCCGCGGAAAGTTCATTAAGCCGTTGGTTTCGGTTACATTAGCACGCGCTAACAACTACCAATACGCACCCAGCACCCACGGGGTTCCATTTATTGGGAAGGCTCGTGCCCCAGCAATGGGGACATGACATGAGCTGGTGGTGGTGATTGATAATGTCAAGGAATTTAGAGTCGTTACGTAGACAATGATATTGGAATAAACCATTTTATATTTAAACTAGCGGCTCGTGCCTGCTTCGCACGGGTGGACATTTTTTTAAAATTATAGCCTATGTTACTCAGCGCCAATGCAGCATTCTAATGGTGAAAGAATTTTTTAAATCGATCCAGTAGTTTTTGAGAGTGCAAACATACATACGAGTATACATACAAAATTACAAAGCTTATAATATTAGTATAGACAACACTCTACGGTAGAGGGTTGTGCAGAGTCTACACAATCCCAAACAGGTACTTATTAATGAAAACGACATTAATAGGTAAGTGAAAGGTCAGAGCTTGGTAAAGTGGATTACATTTTGCGAAGGTATTGTCATGATAGGTACTTAGAAAGATTGAGTTCGACCGGTTTCCTATTACTTGATAAGGTAGGTACAGTTGATTAAAATATTGAATGAGCATCCTATTGAATATCCTATCCATGAATATTGAATCCTATTCACATACCTAATGATTTGCTGCATTATTTTAGATTAAACCTTGTATTGAAGGATTGATATTTCGGCACAGTTTTAAGAACTGTGCTCATATATCCGATACTCACAGACAACCGAGAACAATTTTAAATCAATTTTGCTGCGAACTAATATACGGAAGGGGCCACGATAGCCTGGTTGGTAGTGTACCCAACGAGTTTATTTTGTAGAAATCTTTAGTTTTATAATTAAATTTTACAAATAGGTGCACTATTTGTTAAATATTTGTAGTTTATGTAAATAATGTGGCAAACTAATTTTAATTCGAAAAAGTGTAGGAAATTTTCGCCACGAGCTGGATTCGATTCTTTTGACAGTTTCAGAAGGTCCGGGTTTGAGTCCTGACCATGGAAACAATAATTGTAATTATGCAATTTTTTTAAATATTATAAAAAAAAAATGAACGAGCCTTACAGTAGTCGCTTATGATGTGTAACATTTGACTTCTCACCTTAGTAGGTACAAAGCAATTTTAACATTATATTCTGAAAAAATGGGTCAGTTATTCCATCATTTTATAACTATAAAATAAATGCAGTAAATACTCATTAGAAGATATTTGATATATCAAAATGACCTTTGATAGTCAAATGACACAATATGTCACATATAATAATAATATGTCATGTTCATAATATCGATTTAAAATTTACAAAATGGCGCGCGCGTCCCCGACTTCCTGTCACACTATTACACCAACTTCCGTCACATTGCACGAAATCACTCCCACAAATAGCTTATATAGAAGGCGAGCGGAAAGATGTTAATTTTCTCTTACGCAAACCTTCATTACCGCACGTCATCTCCTTGCATGCGGTTGCGTGGGTGATATATTGTACTTGCAACTTCAAAGCTGTACAGTAACATGATTAATTAACAGGTCTAAAACAAGCGGGTCATGAATGGCGAGCGCGAAGGTTTCGAAGGAGTGACATGCGAATTCTGCACGGCACAATCACAAAGCAAGGAGACTGCAGAAGTTAAGCTGCACACATACACGCTCGGGCAACGCACGCATAGACAACCTCTCACGGACGCGGAATCTAGTCCAGCCCCAACACCATACTGCCAGACCAAAAGATACTGTAAGCTCTTTCTGCGTAAAACGGAACGCACCTGATTAAATTTAAATGAGGGTATACAAGCTACCAACTGGTTATGAGACAACCAACACCTCAGTCTCCCTGTGACCACGGACCCTGCAAAGTGTTCGAAACATCAGGATAAACATTAAATAAGTAATGTGTAAAATAAATACGAGATAGTATAAGTTGTTTCATTTCAATGTGTACTGTTCGCGTAAGCTGTAGAAAACAATACGAGCAATGCACTCTCGAAACAATCTCAGAACGGCTCGGCGGCTCGGAGCAGTCCGAGCCGCAGGTGTTGCGAGATTCCGTGTCCGTGAGAGGGTGGGTCTATGTGTGAGCTGCCCGAGCGCGATATGAGAGAGAGATATTAAGAGGAAATACTAAGGTCGACTGAATTGAGAAATATGTATGAAAAGTAAACAAAATCAACGTTTCGTAGTCCCCTGTAGAGGAGGAATCCTCTAAAGCTGGACCGATTCAATTACTTTTTCATTAAAAATTAAAAAAGACTTTGGCTTTGTCCCTGTTGCATTGCATTGTCACATTCAACGCTGCCAAAACACAGTTTTGGCAGCGTTGAATATGACCAAATTGGCATCGCCCCAATCGGATACTGCTTGGAGGGCTTCGTTCAAGCGGCTAACCATGGCCTCTCGACAAGAGTCAACATCTTGTCTGCCAGCCCCTGCACTCGACATGTATCTATCCGCAACGGTGCTATCGTCTGCGTACCCAAAGGTACCGGGCACAAGCAGGTCGTTTATATGAAGCAGGAATAGGGTTGCAGATAGAACCGATCCCTGAGGCACACCGGCATCGATAGCCTTTTGGTCCGATGAGTAGCCGTCGAGGACAATGCGTATCGATCTTCCCTTCAGGAAATCAGATATCCAAGCGCAAAAGTTAGCAGGAAGACCAAATGATGGGAGCTTGCTTATAAGGCTCGCGTGCAAAACCCTGTCAAAGGCCTTTGAGATATCGAGGGACACCGCAAGGGCCTCTCCGTATTTCTCAATGGCCTCACTCCATAGATGTGTGGCATATATTAGAAGGTCCCCAGTTGAGCGGCCTCGGCGGAATCCATATTGGCGGTCGCTGAGGAGATCGTTACCTTCCAAATGAGCCAGGAGTTTATTTTTCATTGCACGTTCCATAATCTTACAGAGTATGGACGTGACTGAGATGGGTCGATAACTAATTATCTGCTAACAGGGTCAGCTGCCTGCTAACAGGGTCAGCTCGACTGCCTTTTTTGGGCACGGGTTGCACGTTAGCAAGCTTCCATGACTCCGGTACAATGCCTGTTTCAAGTGAGAGGCGGTACAGGCGTGTGAGGGGTGGAGACAACTCGGGAGCACATGAACGCAGAACTATTGCTGGTATGCCATCAGGTCCGTTCGCCTTGTTCACGTCCAGGGTCTGCAGGATTTTTAGGATCTCTTTCTGGTGAATGCGCACTTCTGCCATATAGCAGTCAGCACGAGATGAGATTGGTGGAGTTTTCCCAGCAGAGTCCAGACGCGAATTCTCCGCAAAAAGAGAGACAAATAAATTTGCTTTCTCTTCCGCAGAGTGGGCAAGAGAACCGTCAGGCTTCAGCAATGGTGGTAGGGATGGCCGACTGAAATTGGATTCAACCGCTTTTGCCAGGGACCAAAAAACCTTACTACCTGGGGGGTAAGAGGCTAATTTAGCCCCGATCCGGCTTATGTGGTTGAATCGAGCTCTGCGTAGTGTCCTTTTACACGACTTGGCGGCTTGGTTAAAGGCTCTCTTCAGAAAACGAGTATTCGAAGACTTGCGTGCTCGAGCTTCAACCCATGCGGAATAAGCAGACACTTTCAGCGCCTCAGCACTACGACAGTCAGCATTAAACCACGGGCGTTCTGCCTATCGGGCAATTAACGTTAGGTGCATGTTAAAATCCAATGTAAAAGTATTTGTAAGTACGAATTGTGATTTTGAAAGTTAGGTGCCCCAAAGACATAGCAACTTTGATCTCCGTGTTGCGGCAACGCAATTTCCGACTAGCTGTTACCATACGGGTCTACCTTTTATCGCAGAACTTTTTATGTCATAATTTTATTATGCATAACAGCGAAAACCATAAACTTCATTTCGCAGAAAATCATTTGGCACACACTCATTAATCATACATTCAAAACCCATAATTTTATAAGTCAGAATCATCTTTAGGCATATAATATTTGATATCCATAATATTAAGAGGCAGAACCATCATATCGCAGAAAGTCAATATTCAGAATCTTCTTTTGGCATAATTATTGTTAGGTCATGTTTCAAAAAAATATTTTTGTGTGGAGCTATAATATTTCTGTTGTTTAAAAAAAAATAACCTCGACATTCAAGACATGTCAGTGTCTTAAATTTCTAACCTATCACGTGACCTACAGGAGTGGGGCAGGTACCTAAGTATGTGAAGTTACAATTTGAGCAAATATTTTTTTAGAATATAATATTTCCCAAAATAAAACATTTGTTATATTATTAACATAAGAAATAAAATTATTCCAAACGAAAATCTGCCATCATCGTAATATGCCAAGTGAAATTATACCGAGTAATCGTCGCACTAAATAAGTGTTTTGCTAAACAAAATTATGCGTAATGAAATTTTGCTAAATGTAATTGTGCCTAGTGAAAATCTGCCATCTTAAAAGTATGCCATTGGGGATTCGGACATATAAACATTCGACCAAATAATAATTATACTAAATGGTTTTTATGCATTGAACATATTCGTTTAAAGAAAATTATGCCAAGTGTGTTATGCCAAATAAAATTCGGAACAACAAAATTCTGCCAGATAGAGGGAACCCTTCCGCACAACCCAAGGAAACTGCGCAGACATAGCAACTCTAATTGCATGTTTCGATTATCGACAACAGTTTTCAGTTGCAGCAACTAGCATCCGTTAAATTTGTACTAGTTCTGTCAAGTTGCTAGTTTCTCCAACTGGTATACACTGACTGTTGACTATGGTTCTGAATGATCTGAACTTTATCTAGAATTACGACAACCGTAAACTGGTTGCTGCAACTGGCAAATTCAAACAAACAAAAACTAAGATAATAGTTGCGTCAACTAAAAAAAAAACGAATAAGCAACTATCGTAATGTCGGGCACCGGATGGGGGACCGAAAGTAGTTCTAGTTTCTCTGTGATTCCGAGGGTCACCTTGAGTGCGAAAGCCTTATTATCGAAAACCCTTCAACGACATCTCTATGCGACGCCTTGTTAAATCGACGTCTTGGTGCTGCGATGTTTCGTTACATCGAAAAACTGTTCTGCGAAGGGTTTACTGCGAAGCCTTTTGTTACTTCAACATCGCAGTCATTGAAAATTTTCGAAAAAAAAAAAATAGATGATCCGTCTTTTGCACTTGAGTAGGTAACTAGTTTCCGAAGGTATGTCAAGCCGTTGGTCTTGGTTTCTTGGTGGGTTATGGCCGAACTCCTCATTATTGCTTATGTGGGTTGGTATTTATAATGTTGTTAGTGACAATAAAAAAGTAGTACCTAGTAGTAATAAAAGTTGTGGAAATGTGCTGTCAAAAGGTTTTTTCTCGGAATCATTGGAAATACAAAAAAGTGATATAATTACTAGTGTCTCATTGAAGTAAAGATCGAAGTATGATTTAAGTAGTCTTACCTACAGTACTGGTTACAGTAATTTAGGACATTTAAAATCAGATAGTTACTCAGCCAGTTACTGTCGTTATGCAACTCGACAACTGCTATATCAGTTGCTGATTAAATGATGTGCTTAATGTAATGTTAATTGTAGGTGTGTCTTTCTGAAATAGGATATTGGTTCTTGAAATTTATTAGTTCTTATGCCGATTTTTTACTGGTTTGTTACTGAATTATGATTTGTACACTATTTATCCATCCGTTAATTATTATTTAATTACCTAACGTTAAGCTTTGGCCATTCACGACCCTTTAAATTGCTAGTCATAAAGCTGAAATTAATATACGACCAATGTTTGGTTGAGAATCTCGATGGATAAAATTTTTCACTTTAATTAGGTATATTTTCAAAGTAATATGTCCGTTTGGTAATGAAAGACGATTCTATTTAATGCGTCTTTAAAAATATTTAATATCCGGTGATTGTCATTAAATCTATTCTATCTAGTCTGTGCATGTAAATAACAACTTGTGCACGTACCGTACTAATACACGTACATCACCATCATCATCAGTATACACCAGTCCACTGCTGGACAAGGCCTCTCCTAGTGCACGCCACCGAGCACGATCCGCGGCTACTCACATACACGAATATACAATTACACTATGTTTACTTACACAGTGTTCAACTATCTGCAGAGAGCCTTCACGGTGTCAAAAGTGTATTTTACTCATGTTCCAGTCACAGTCTAGACATAGTAGGTTATTCTTCATCTGTGGTCTAGACGGCTACTTTTAATCACTTTGATTTCTTCCTTACTTACGAACACATACGAAACATTTCGAAACATTGTTATTATTTATTTTGAATGTGTTATCGACTCGACACCCGATAATGATTACGTGGCGGGGATCTTGATTTTTCCCAACAATTACAAAACATATGAAAGTGATAATATTTGATGATACGATTTTTCAATTCATTGACTTCATTGTGCCAGTTGCAGAAACACGATTTGTTAACTTATATCAGAGAAAAAAATATCAAAGTAACCTCTTTTAAAACATAGATTTGCATTTTACAGGCAAACCAGACCGATTTAAGCATCAAAATTTTCTTAGTAGATTAGTCTTAACACCCACTTCAATATGCTAGTTCATTTTTTAAAACTTATTAATAGTTTGAAAAAAAAAAACAGTTTTTCTTATGGTACGGGACGCAAACGCTCCGTATTAGATTAATTGTTTAGCGATGCGTCGCCTTAATGCTATATACTTTTACTTAATACTAGCTGTTGCCCGCGACTTCGTCCGCGTGAGCTAAAGGCTGTAGTCTGTACAGTTTAATTTTTATGTAGGTATCTATTTAAGCTTATTAGGGTATAATAAAATTATATGCATCGGAAATTTAGAAAATTGACATGGTATTTACCGACATACGTACATCTACTCACTCTTAATATCCTTTCAGCTGGGAATGCTGAGATAGACAAAGACAATCGATCTCCATTTAGTGTGGTTCTGGCATACTTCCTGTGCCTCCTTTACGTTCATCATTATTTTCATACATTATCTCTTATTCTTTCGACTATCATCTCTGCCATGTACATACATATATTCAGTTTGAAGCACAGAATCGTCCCGTTCATACAGATTCTCACTCAGTTTCCCGTTTCAATTATCCCTCCACATACATTCAGTATACAACACCGTTTCTCGGTGGGTTGCGCGTATTTGCTCCGTCATACAAACCTGAAATGGGTTTACTGACGCTCAATTATATGTAATAAAATTGGTATTTTACAGCTCAGGTACTCGTCCGGAGTCGTCCTAGGCACTGGTGTATCTTAGCTAAGATGTGTCTACTGTTATACTGTCCAACCACGGACTTCAAAATATTTTTTGCCTTGTCCACCGAAGCTGGATATCGAGTAGCAGGTAGCGGTCCAGGATTATTGGTTGTCGGCCAGAAGGCTCAAAAAACTATTTACCAACTATGTTCTTATTCGTAGATACAAAATATCAATAAATTGAGAACTGTAATAAATTATATTATTGTCTATTAGGTAATACAGTATAGCATTTTATGTTACATACTTGCGATAAATTTGAACTTCTTCGTGGCATCTTGTTAGGTAGGTAGCTTTTTAGAGGTAAATCACAGGACACAGAAAGAAGTTACCTCTAATAAAAAAAAATCTGAAGTCCGTGCCTCTAATACAGTTGTACCCTGCAAACTTAAACATTTTTGCAACTCTGATACCAGAGGTAGCCATCGTCTTATGCGATAGAAGAATGGAAAAACCATTTTTCTGTAATCTAGAAGTATGTACAAAATTCATTCTATATAGGTTTTATGATATTAAAATTGTTATGATAGTTACTTACATATATTGTATCATTGAACACAGATTTATCCTATAAACATGTTAAGAAACCAAAGTAAGAAACCGCTTACATGTAAAATAAGTACTGAAATAAGTGTTTAACTTACCTGCATCAAATGTTTCATAAAACTTTTACACAATGAATAAATCTTATTTGAAAATTAATAAGAACTGAATAAGTACTGAAATATTTAACGTACATGCATAAAATGTTTTAAAAAACTTTTGCACAATGAATAATTAATATAATTTGAAAATTAATAACAAAATAAAAATAGGTACATAATGCATTTCAAAATTTAAGCGCCAATTTTTTTTAAAATTTTCCTGTTCTCGCCTTTTTTCACCAAATAGATTTAAAAAAATAACATTAAGTATTTTGGGCAACGACCCAAAGGCCAAAGCCAAGCTATGTAATTCAAGATATCTTCTAGGTGCAATATTTAAAAAAATAGAGACATGATTTTGGGCAATGATACAAAGTTTTATACAGCCAAATTTAATGAGTACTTTCACATACTTTTATTTATTTTAGAAGGTGTTCGAAGTGACCACCGTTTTTTCCAATACAATATTCAACACGTTTAGGTAACGATGTTACATTTACAAAACCAGCAAAGAGGTACTAACAACCATAGAGACGGTTTTACATGCCTGAACTTGTTGAATGTAACGGTGGTCACTTCGAACACCTACTAAAATAAATTAAAGTACGTGAAAACAATGCATTTTATTCATTTTAGACATCATGTTTCAAAGAGCCATTTACTGCTTAAGATCTACACAATCGATATCTAAATAGAAATAGTGTAAGTTTATTTTTTTCAAAACAACCGGGTTCGATTCCAGAGCTGAGTACAGGTTTTTATTAAATGTATGAATGCAGTTTTTCTTCTTATTAAAATCGATGGCATGGTTTCTAAGGACAGATCTTCGTATGTCTTATAGTTTCAGACTTTCCCATACTGACCGATTTAAATGAGACACCCTGTATTTTTCGAGTATTTATGTAGCCTTTATTATTCTCCGGATTTTTCTTAGCATTTTGGTAAAAACCGGATCAAAATCCGTTCAGTAGTTCTCGAGTTTATCGACTTCAAACAAACAAACAAACAAACAAACAAACAAACAAACAAACAAACAATTTTTTTTAAAACTATTCTATCGTGTTTCGTAAGTGATTTTAAGGCAACCTGTGTAATTTTTTTTTTTATATCTTGCAATTACAGATTTTTTTATCCCTACGTTCTTATTATATGTATAGACAAGATCGCCGTTGACATTAAAAATGTCGCTGCCCGGATCATAGACATTATGATCGTTAAATATCTAATAATGGAACTTTAGATTTATATCTAGACAATAAAGAGCAATAGCAGGATTAAAGAGAGCGATAAAACGGAATAGAAACGCACGCTTCCGACTTTCATCGTCGGGCAGCGCGATTGCGTCTGAGAGATGTCGTGAGAGAAACGTTCATTGCAAACATTATTACAGAATTTGTAATTGTCGTACTGTGTGCCGCAAGTTATGAGAGGTCGCTGGTGGTGTTGGCGATGTTCTTTTCTCGCCAATTGCCATAACAAAAATGTTAGTGGTTGTTTTTTTGACTGCCTCTGTGGTCTAGTGGCTAAGACCACCAGTTTAGTAGACCCAGAGGTCCCGGGCTCGATTCCAAGGGGGGACTTGTTTGTCCACCTGGCTAGCTACCACCATCTTATCTAAATACGACATATTTCATAACATCAATGTTTGTAGCATTGTTGTGTTCCGGCAGCAAGAGATAAGATAACCAGTGCCTCACTAGTTGTGGGATTCCGGGTGAAATGTGCTTCCACTTCGGCTTTATCATCACTTAGATTCAGGTGTTATGAAGGCCAAGTTCTCACCCGTAAGAAATAAAAAATACCTTATAGGTAAACACAGCATCAAAATTACCGATATTGAATAAAAAATAAATTTGACCGCATTCAACGGAGAGCTGCTCGAAGATCTATTTCAATCCAATACCACGAATTAGTTTCGTGGTATTGGATTGAAATAGATCTTCGATGGTATTACGGACCAATGGTATTAGTTTACTGTCATATTTATTTTGTATTCCAAACGAATACTTTTCTTTTTTTGTCGACGATATGGTTATTTCAGGTCGCCTCGATCCACTGGCTCTTCGGAGAGACGTTGCGTCTCTCTGTATATTTTACCGCATATAATAATATCATGGGGAGTGTTCTGAGGAATTGTTCGGCTTGATCCCTGCCGCTGATTTCCTTCACCGCACTACACGCAATCGACTGTCATTCCATCCACATCACCGTGATGGATGGCGGTCTACTACTGTGCGTTTTTCACGAAATTTCTTGCCTCGAACTACAGTGTTGTGGAACCAGATCTCGGTGGCGATATTTTCAGATCGTTACGACCTTGGGATCTTCAAGGAACGAGCCTATTGCTTGCTTAAAGGCCGGCAACGCGTCTGCGATTCCTCTGGTTTTGCGGGTGTTCAGGGCGGCGGTGATTACTCTCCATCAGGAGACCCGCCTGCTCGTTTGTTTTATATAAAAAAATAATAATAACAATAATCCAGCCGTTAGTGACCTCTACGCCACATTTAGCTTGATCAAAGTAGGGCTTCAAGGTAGAATAGATAAAATCAGTGATAATGCTAGCCGGTCTCCTGATGTGTGAGCATCTTGGAACCCTTGCCTCTTAGTCAGTTACGGTTGTGTCAGTTAGAGTTATGATAGCGATTTCTTCAGTGGTGGATGATACCTCTGTACTAAGTAATCACCGCCACATTTAGACATCCGCAGCACAAGAGGAAAGCGTTGTAAGTTTTAAGGGAAAGAGTGATTAGTTTTGTTTATTTAGCTTGTGACTTCGAGTAAGAGGGCGAGGGCGCAGTGGTTAACGCGCCTGCTCTGCGATTGCTGAAGTTAAGAACCTTTACAAAGGCTGGTCATTAGATAGATAACCAAAAATTTATCATCTCGAGTTCGTACTTCGGAAGGTACGTAAAGTCGTTTGTCCGAGCTGTATTAGATTTATTTGCATTTTACACACTTTCTCTTCTAGTACACTTTTTAAATACTTCATACATCCTATCGCAAATTAATAACTTATCTAGACTTCCTCAGATGCTTTCGCATTTAGTAATGTGTCTGTACAATTGTTAGATTAATTAGCAAAAATGTGACTTTTATAGCCATTCGTAGAGGACTTCGCAAATATTCTACTGTTGTACAGTCCGGTAAAAACTAATTAACCACCTTCTAAAACATATAGACGTGCCTTCAACAACTTGAAGAAACTTTATCTAATGTACGTTGAAAAGTGCCATAAATAACATTTATGATTAATAATTAACGTCAATAAAGAGCAGTCGTTAACAACCACCAATCCGCACTAGGCCCGCGAAGTGGTTCATAGCCCATTCAACCATCAGGGGGAAAGGTTCAGCAGTGCGGACATAAGCTGGTGATGATGGTGGATGAAAATGATTGTCACTGGTTCAACAATAGCACCCCTGCTCGAACCAACCCGGAAGAGTAAATGTATAATCGATAGCAAATCGTCATCGCTCATGTCTTGCGCTTAACGATTCTGGGAAGTATGTGTGACTTCCTTGCTTTCAAATGATCTCGCGAATCTCTCGTTCTAGTGAATGTACTTGTCAGACATGATGTTGCCGTTTTGTCAGTTATTGACGTTTACAGGGTCTTCTGGTTGTCTATGACTTGCTAGTTTATTTCGGATAAACATTTTTGTTCTGTAGGATAAACACAGAGAAGTAACGACAGACGCCATTATTAGGAGTGAATCTATCTTTAAGATATTTCTTTTTGTATGTTCTGCTTTTTTAATCTTTACGTTTGTGTTAGTATTAGAAATTAAAATATTACAACTCGAATCCGCAAAGGTACCCCCACTGGGTATCAAACCAGAATCTTAGGATTTGGGGTTTAACCAATAAACCGCAAACGCGCAAATTGAATCCGAGCAACGTGTGGTTCGAGGTATCGTTTTATCACACAGGTCAAATGGTAAGTCGTTGAAGGACAAAATCGTGACAACCTACTTCTTTGACCATACTCGTAAATATAAGTCCAATTGATTTCAGCAAAAAGACGATAACAAACCAGCATTAAACAATTGACATATTCATAAAACATACCAAATTAATATAGTGTTCAAAATTGAAAATAAAATATATTTTTTGCCGAGTAGGTACGAATTATTAATACTATTATATTTTTGCCGAGTACTATCAATACTTTTATTATTATTTCTTTTTTTATATTAGAAGGAGGCAAACGAGCAGGCGGGTCACCTGATGAGAAGCAATCACCGCCGTCCATGGACAATTGGACACCGGCAAAACCAGAGGAATCGCAGATGCGTTGCCGGCTTTTAAAGGTCCTTTAAAGGTACTTCAGTATGAAGATGGCACTAAATGATAATGAATTAATAAATATTGCTTTATGTTGTACTTTCAATCGACTGCTCGCGACTTCGCCCGCGTAAACATCCGTATTCCGTAATCCCGTGGTAAGCATTTTGAGAAGTTGGCCTTATTCCTTACTTACAATTTATTTATTTATTTGGGAATGCCAACAGAATTGTCAATATAGCATACGAAATAAATAAGCATGCACTGGAAGGTAAACATAGATTTGATTGCAGACCCATTATGAGGCAACCACAGCATATAATATACAATTTATTTTATAATAATAATTGATAAGAAACTTCAGCTAGATCCAAGGAGTTGGGCTAACCGTTGATGAGTTATTCAATGAGTAAACGCAATTCTATGTAACCACTCAAAGTGATACATTTATGTACACTGCAATACTGAGATATTTTTGTTTGCACTTTTGTCGCTTCCTTTTAAACATGATGCTCCCATTCCACATTAGGTTGGCTGGAAGAGATCTCTTTTAGAGATAAGTGCACCTTTGCTCACCATTGTATGTAAACTGTTCTCTGTATGTGTGGTTTTTGTGCAATCTATACTAATATATAAAGCTGAAGAGTTTGTTTGTTTGTTTGTTTGTTTGTTTGTTTGTTTGTTTGTTTGTTTGTTTGTTTGTTTGTTTGTTTGTTTGTTTGTTTGTTTGTTTGTTTGTTTGTTTGTTTGTTTGTTTGTTTGTTTGTTTGTTTGTTTGTTTGTTTGTTTGTTTGTTTGTTTGTTTGAACGCGCTAATCTCAGGAACTACTGGTTCGAATTGAATAATTCTTTTTGTGTTGTATAGTCCATTTATCGAGGAAGGCTTTAGGCTATATAACATCACGCTGCAACCAATAGGAGCGAAGCATCAGTGAAAAATGTTGCAAAAACGGGAAAAGAGCCTAAAAAATTAAAAATGCTGCCGAAAGTCACTATTCCACGCGGACGAAGTCGCGAGCACAGCTAGTAAAGAATATATACAATACAGCCACTGTTATTTATGCACTTTCGGATTAATATATATGTATAGCTATGTACGAAATAAAATAACAAAACAACCCTGAACAAATATACGAGCACGAGGCCGATCACCGAAACGAATGAGACGGTGACATCCGACAACATTGAGGCAATGATAGATGGAGAGGGCATAAGACTGCCGGAAATGGAAGTAGAAAACGGCCAATTTTAAATGCTGGACAAAATAAAGGCCGTAAAGAAGATTCAATTGGATTCCAGGGAGCATTTGGTTGATGACATGGAGTACTTTTTACATTACATTTATTTATTTATTTATTTATTTTTTTATTTTTTTTTTACTTACTGGATAGAACAGGCAGAATAGTGCTGGGAATGGAAGCAGAAGGAAGCTAACATCTAAACAGGTTGAAATACCTAACAGGCCGTGATGAAGATAACAGATAAAACAATAATAATTAAAACAAAATGAAATAGCACCAATCACATCAAATAATCAAAATAGTATAATTAGTCCTCGATGTTTTCAAAGATTTGAAAGCTTTGGTCGAATAAATTGACTATGTCAGCTCGATTTTATCCTTGTCTTAAATGCTTAAATATGTTATGGCTATTTTTATATAAAATAAAGATCCTGACTCCTGACTCATTTACTTCCTGATTCATCAGCACCCAGCATAAACCCTTGAACCTAGAACATTGTACATACATGATGCAGATCTCCTCGGGATCACGGAATACAGGTATTTTTTACAAACGGACGAAGTCGCGGGCGGTCGCTAGTCAAAAACATAACAGTGCAATAACGACTTTTGAAATAAATGTCTTGGTTCTATTTTAGACCTTCTAAGTGTCCTAGTTTTCTACATCCAAGTAACCTAACTTGTACATCGTAAGGGTCTTACCCTCATTTTGGTGGGTGTACCAAAACTAATTTAAACTTTAATTTAATCAAAACTTTAAGATTTTATCTATATCTGGTCCTCAAAGATGTGGATGCGATAAAGGCTCTGATCGGGAACCTGTTCCCTTGAAGTCATGTACTTCCAATTTTGCGAGGTAGATTATGCTACTATTACCCACATATCCAAATCCAAATGTATTTTCTTTTAAACTCTTTAGTATGATAAATACAGGCATTTCTTAAATAAGTAATAAGTAATATAATAGTAAGTTTCTTAAGTAGATGGTCTACTTATAGTTATTTATATCTTTTTATGAGAAAATCACTTTTTTGGCACTTTAGCAAATACCACATAAAAAAATCTTTGTGAGTCAGCTTGAAATGGTTCAATCTTCCATGCCTTTTTGCATTTGGTACTAAACATACTGTCAATCAATTGAGCTTTCGTTAACAAGAATTTGACGCAAATGAATACAGCCAATTACCTATTTTGATTTATAATTGCGAGATTATTGTATGTACCTGGTATAAATATGAGATGTTTGCGCACGGAGAATCTATTTGTACACATGCCAGCACATTAACATATCACAAAATGACAAATTTCTGCAATATACTTTGAACTTTATGCCATAAGTGTATGGTTGACAATGTATTGAGGAAATTTGACAGTTTTAGATAGGTTGATGTGCAGGCGTCTGTACGATTATAAAAGGTACAAACGAGATATTTTTAAAATTAATAAATTTTAAATTAATGCTCTTAAACCTAGAAAGTTGATTGTAACTTCTGTAACAATATAAAATACAATGCAGTTAATGGACACTATGTGGTAGACAGGATAAGGTAACTAAGCAGGAGTTTCATTGTGCAAATGAACAAACTAACAGTTACAATCACACTTTTAAACACTACATTTACTTAAAATTAATGCCAATGTTAATAGTATGCCAATGGTAATAGTAGTTATCGCTTATTCATTTTTGAAGTAGAATTAAGACTATCTTTATGAAAGTTTTCAGTTAACTTTTGGAGGAGTTTTACAATTTTTTTGATTATAGAAACAGAAACAGAAAAACAAAATAAATCTAACTCAAAGAGTTCCAGTCCAAATTAAAGAAGAGGAGTTCAACCCAATGTTGGTCACCGGGAGCGCACCTTGTAATAGTGTAAATATTTGTTCCATCCAAAGCAATTTCCTGCGCCATATTTGCTTTTTATGGCGTTAAACAACATGATTGAGGCAAACGTAGCATTCCGATTTAGATTTGTCACAGTCGACTACCATGTATAGGAGGATGTGAAATAACATGCTATTCGAGAATGTTCTTCTATTCAATGGTTACCTCATACCGCTTACACGGAATAGCTGAGAAAAGTAAGGGAAGGTAATGAAGAGTTCGGTGGTATGCCATGATCGGAAAAGTTAGGGTATCTTAGTCAAACTGTTTATTCTGACCTCCTTTCTTATTACAAAGGTCAACAAATACGGTTAAAATTGTTTGGTGCTTTCATTTTTACTTGCTCAATTCTATACATATAACAACATTATGCGGGAAAAATACTTATTGAAATGAAACAACTTTTACGGATCTACTCGCGTTTATTTTACACATTACTTATTTAATGTTTATCCTGACGTTTAACATTAAATAAGTAATGTGTAAAATAAACGCGAGTAGATCCGTAAAAGTTGTTTCATTTCTATGTGTAGTGTTCGCGTAAACTTTAGAAAACAATATAAAAATACTTAGTTAGGTGCCAAAATGTAAATTGAAAGATAGAAAGCACAAAGCAGCCTCAAATGACAGTTATCTCATGTTTTTTCCCTTTTCTCTCTTCTCTGAGGAGCACTCAATGCTATTGTTCTCGCGCACTGGCACCATCTTTGTTATTTTTTGCGATTCTCTTTTGTTTTAGGGAAGTGAAATGTGAGTATCTGACATCTGGGATTAAAAACTCATCATCTGATTCTGAGTGGGAAGCGGAAAAATGTTTATAGTTGGATCTGTCCAATTTAAAGAAAGTTTTAAACGCCTTTGTGGTCGAGTGGTAAGACCATCGGTTTCAGACTAAGAGTTCCCGTGACTATCCGTACACGTTACTGTACTGTACTCTGCTTGGATTAAAGGTTCACCAACACATTGACGATTTTGTGAAGTTTTTGGTAAATAATTATTTAAATTCAGTAAATTGATTACCTCACAAAGAAACCTTTTTCCTTAGCTCTACCTTTATTTCAAATCTAACGTTACTTTATCATGAATACGGAAGAAATATTCTTTATCAGTTTCAAATGAAAATTATGAACTTCTGCGAAGCGCTTAAAGCTAAATGAACGTCGGACGCCTCGTTTTTAATATTGAAATCGAATAAGTTTTCCAACAAAGGCTTTATATTCCCTTTTAAATAATGGAAATCTCTTTTGTTGCATTTCTATAGTATTGTTAAAATTTATACAACCTTACCAACCTTTTCACATTAACCGGTTCAACGGTTCATCTTAATGTTGGCTTGGGAACATTAAAAGGCAACTGTGATAGGGTGCTAACGTGTCCAGCAATATCCGTCGACCTTACCTTTAGAAATATTCCGTCCGCTGTCAAATCATTGTGGACGCTGCCATAATATGATTAATGGAGTGTGTGCTGATAAATCGATACTTGTTTTAAAAAATATTTTGTAGAGAAAAATTAGGTTTACATTTCGCTTCAAACGTTAAAGCATATCCTTTTGCAATATCAACTCTTTTTAATTCTCATTAAAGTAATTATAAACGGGATAATACCAGCTTATTTTATTGCTGGGGCACGAGCCTTCCCTATGGATGGGTAGGGAGAACGGGCCATCAACTACCCCACGGCCTCAGTGCGGTTTGGTGGTTGTTAACGACTGCTAACGCAGCCAGGACCAACGGCTTTACATACCTTCCGAAGCAGGAAGGAGCTCGAGACGATACATTTTTGGCCACCCATCCGATGACCGGTCTTTGTGAAAGTTGCTTAACCTTCCTTAGTAATCTCAGACCAGGCGCGTTATTCATTGAGCAATCGAGCTCCTCACGGTATTATGACTTAGATAGATTAAAGAAGTTTATTTTAAAAGACAAAATGAGAACATGAATTTGTAAAATACATGAAAATTTCAAACTAATGGTTTTTAAAAGAAATAGGATATTGTATTTGTATACCCATTTACAAAACAAAACTTGCGCAGGATGTGAAACAAAAATGCACTGTTTCACATCCTGCGCAAGTTTTGTTTTGAATGAGTTACATTATTTATGTTTTTGAGAAATAGAAAGAATAGAAATAAGTATAGCTGTAGATTTATTTTGGCTGACATGCTGAAGATGATAATGATTGGAAGTTTATTTAGAACGAAATAGATCATTTGTGTCGGCGTGGGCGAATGTACATTTAAGTTTTTTGTAACTCCTGCTTGTCTTCTTCACTTCTCTCTTCTTCTTCTTCTTTGCTTCGCGTATGGAGTCGGGAAGGTTTCACATTGACCCCCTTCATCGTCATTCGCCTGCCATTTTCCATATCTTATTATGTTATTGTCTTACATTTTCTCCACCAGCCGTTATCAAAATATTTACTTCTTCCTTTGCCATATCTCTCCACGAAAGATCAGCGTTCCAGTGATTTTTGTTCTACATATGTTTGTACTGTGTGTTCCAAAAAATATATTTCATTTATATCATCAGTCATCTTTCAAGTAGCTCATCTTTCATAGCCTTCAACTTTCATGCTCATCGTCTTTCTCCCACAACAAACCTCCTTCATTTTGCGCTAAAACTTTATCCATTGCTTTGTCTTAAACCGTTTACTAATAACTAAGTACATTTAAAATACCTGTGTCTAAATAGAATACTATTTAGGCATTCACAGGCTAGGAGGTCGTGTGAATAAGACCCGTCCAATACTCCTACCTGCTATTGTTACAACAATGAGTAATGCTTCTGCACAAACGATTTGTAATCGAGAGAAGCTCGGAGATCCATTAAGCTTATTGCCGTGACTTGGTGATAGCTATGACTGGCAATCACGAAAAGATAAGTGCATATGTTTTCCACAAAAGAAGAATAAATACAACAGCAAAGACAAGAGTAATATAGGGGGATAGGGCTTAACCCACCAAGCTAACTCAATGAGGGTTGACGGCGAAGCCAGTTAAGAAAAAGCCAGTTAAGAGTAAGAACGAACCAAAGTGTTTATGTAGATACTTATTAGACGCGGCTCTTTTTAAAATAACATTTTTAGTTTTATTGGTCGAAGTTTATTGAGAGGAATACAGCAAGGTTTATACAAGGTAGGCTACGAAAGTGATACCTCTGTTGTAAACGTCTATAGACTATGGTACGGCATTATTGTTTAAATCTAAAAAAAAAAAAAAGTACCCAGGTGTTAAAAGTTACTGTAGTTACAGCTGTGTATTTGTTGAAGTGGGTGTAAAAGGATCCGGGCGTGAATACGTCGTCGTCGTACGTTTCAAAATAATGTATTCTTATTATATTATTATTTGTAGGTCGTCTTGTTTGTTCACTCCTCCGCTAATCAGTACGAACGTAGGGGAGAATTGTGCTATTTTTGTCAAATTGCTTCATAAAATGTGATTACATTTAGCTTATATTATAATTTAGGCGAGAAATTCATTTCTTCCTCGAGCCTTGCTTTTATTTTAGCTGTAAGGTAGCGAAATGTGTGTTTTATGATTTTATATTTTGTGTTATGTTTGATGTTTCGACTACAAGGCTATACTTTTTAAATATATTTTATAATATCAAATAAACTTAGAAAATTCAGGAACGAAAACACAAAAAGAAGTACAAGAACTTTTTTTATATATTGATCATAGACATTTAAGTTTAAATACGCGCCTGGTCTTTGAATGCTGAGGTTAAGCAACTTTCGCAAAGGCCGGTCATCGGATGGGTGACCAAAAATTTATCATCTCGAGCTCCTCCGTGCTTCAGAAGGCACGTAAAGCCGTTGGTCACGGCTGCATTAGCAGTTGTTAACAAACACCATTCCGCACTTTACTCGCGTGATGATTTATGGCCTGTTCTCTCTATCCATCTATAGGGAAGGCTCGTGCCCCAACAGTGGGAATATACAATGAGTTGGTGATGATGATGATAATGACAGTGTCACGTCTTCCCTTTTTTAATGTAAGAAAGATGACAAAAGAGCAAGTGAGTTACATTTCTAATTAATCTACTCATTTATTATAGATATTTTGATTCATTTTACTTGGTGGGTTGCCAGCTAAAGCATGCTTAGTTTTTATGTTATGTTATATTGTGGCTTTGTTCGTAACTCAGTTCAAATAACAGAGGCTATGTGCTCAAGCTTTTGTGAAAATTTACTTTGCGTATCTGTCTGTTTGCCTCTATGTTTCATAGCTTATACGTTGTATGTCTTTATCATAATCATTATATTCAACTTATATTAGTTCACTTCTGAACATAGGGTTGTCCAAGTGCACGCCACGCACTGGGCATCAGCACTCATCCAGCTCTTGCCATTCCTGTCTTGATAATCTTATTTGTGCTTAAATAAAGAGCTTTTTCTCATGAAAGTTTATACCTACAGCAACAACCCAAGGGTTCTTAAAGCCTTTGTAATGTTGTCAGACAACCTCCTCTGCTTGTACAGGAAATTGTTTATCCAACTACCTGTTTGCGCGTGTGCCTCAAAGTTTAAACGTCTAAAGAGATTTCTCAAGGGATTAACGATTTGAACCCTTTGAACTTTACTTTTATATTTTATCTGTTATCAAAGTTTTAGTATCTATACATATGACAAGAATTTGGTATTTGCGATAGAAAACATAAATTATTTCAACGACACTGCGAACTTACTATTCATTATCATCATCAGCCCATATTGGTCCAATGCTCCAGCATTGTCCACAAAAGCCTTTCCAAGTGCACGCCACTCTCTACTATTCAACAGTTGTTGCCAATCCCTCCAAATCCAAGATCTTTATTTTTAAAAATATGTATAATTATATCTTACATAATATGTCTACTACTATTTCTTCAAAAAAGTAATTAAACAAAACAATTTTTTTTTTAAAGAAACAACAAAAACCTATTAGAAGTTGAAATGAAACCACTTTTACGGATCTACTCGCATTTATTTTACACATTACTTATTTAATTTTTATCAACACCTTAGTCTCCCTGTGACCACGGACCCTGCAATGGGTTCGAAACGTCAGGATAAACATTAAATAAGTAATGTGTAAAATAAACGCGAGTAGATCCGTAAAAGTTGTTTCATTTCAATGTGTAGTGTTCGCGTAAACTTTAGAAAACTATTAGAAGTCTTTACGCAATTGAGCCTACTTCGCGTTGATTCGACTATGAATCCCTCCGCTCCCACTACTCATTTAGAGTTCATTTGCTTAGTGTGATTTTTATTGAGCATATAAGGTGCCATAAATCAGTTATGAGCTTTAATTCATCAGAGTGGCTACTGCGTTGTAAAAGTTATGGATATTAGGGGGTGTTAACAGCCTTCGATGATTAGGAAAAATGGTAATGGAATTCCGTACTTTAACGACGGACGTAGGAAGTATCACGTAATTTTTATTCAATTATTATTAAAAAAAAATAATGAATAAAAAATATTTTTACTAAACGAACAAGAATATGAGATACGAATTATAATAATCAATAATAATAATTGTTATCTGCGAAGTTAATATTGGGAATTACGAGAATTAGCTGATTTTATTTTTAATAGTTTCGTACTAAGCCAGGGATGGGCAAACTACGGCCCGCGCGCCATCTCCGGCCCGCGAATAATCGAAGTCCGGCCCGCGACTATCAAACAAATTAATAAATAAATAAATGTTTCCCACACTCACACCAATTATCTAGCCCCAAGAGAAATGGTTAACTAGACAACGGATTAACATACTTAATATACTTAAATACATACTTATTATACATAGGAAACACCCAGACCCGAAACAATTTAGAAAAACAGGTATTTCTAAATTGATCCGACCAGGGATCGAACCCGGAACCTCAGAGATGGCGGCACCATGAAAACCGGTGTGCAAGCCACTCGACCAAGGAGGTCGTCAAAAATTCAAGTGCGTGTGTTTCAAAAAATGCATACCTATCAATATTTTTATTTTACAAAAAAAAGTATTTATGGAAAAAATACAGCAAAAAATTTTATAGTCTGGCCCGCCACAGATTTTGTTAGTAAATATTGTCACGCGAATGAAAAAGTTTGCTCATCCCTGCTCTAAGCACTAAGCACGTAAGTTATTTCGCACTACAATATTGGCTTAATATACCTCATAAATAAATCTAAGATATATCACCACATTTTACAAAAAATATTGTACCCATCTAGTGTAAAATGTATGGAGAATAGATTTCGAATTCGCACCACGAAGTCACATGCACAGTCACACGCAAACATTGATAAAGCCATTGGACCTCTCCTCGCTTTGAGTTGCATTGCTTTCAAAACCCTTTTGCCAAATACAATGATAGACAAATACTTTATTAGGAATGGCTGATTTAAAGGCTGTATGCACCAACCGCACCAGCGTCATGCAGGCAGGGTGCCTAGTATGAATTTTATTTGACATTCGAAAACATTAACGAAAACGAAAATTAGTATGGCATTGGAGCGGCTGCTGGCGACATACGAGAAGAGAATTTTATTTCCATACAAACTTTCGTTTACGTAATCTAATGAATACGGATAGTAGATATAGAGTAGATAGACCGGCTCAATCCCATGCAAATAAGTAACCTACGCGTTATTGATGCTAAATCAGCCATCCTAATGATAGTTTAGTCAATTGTGGTCAATGGTCGTTGTCGTCTCCTAGACTATAAGAAGTATGGAACGCAAAGTGAACTAAGCTGTAGCCTGAAGGCCATTAAAAACTCAGGAGATCCACAGTAAATATTGAATCAGATAAAATTTATAATTAAGCAGAAAAACCTGTTTATAGATAGAGGTTTTTCACATATCACATTTTAAACAATAATAATTGCACAATCAATGTTGCTATAAAACAATGTTATTATACTGAAGAATTTTGAAAGACTGATCATATCAAAAATACAATAAAATTCCATGACAATAATATGACATTCAAAGTATTATTTTTCAGAACCATGCATATAAATTTGACAGATAGTTTTTAAAACTACCAAGGAGGCTATACGATGCATAGCGTAAAAACATATAACGTTGAGTAAATTGCAACGACAACGTTACAAAGCTATGTGAATTGCTGGGGTTCGATTATTATTAATTTGCTGGATGACTATTATCTTAAACTTAAATATGAACTTAATATATATATTTTCAATATTGGATCATTGATAAATTTAATTATTGTTTTAAATATTTTATTATTTATAATAAGAAGTGATATAATAAAGGAATTTAATATCAAATCAAAATTGTTTTTTGAAAGTCATCCGTTCAAATAATAATGACTAAATCTTGGAATCGAAACCAAATGGTCACCTTCTTGATTTGTATTGTAATAAAACAATTTAAATTAAATCTGTAATTATATGTTTGAACTTCAAAATTATTATGTACCGCTGTGACATGCCAAATGTAAAGTTATATGTTACAATGTGGCAATCCATGATTTGAATTTAAATAATAAATATCATTTTTTTTACCGGGTTTACTTAAGAACAGCGAGCGTTGAATTGTGTATTAGCATATCATGACATTATACTTAAATGTCAATTAAGTGTACTTACTTTGTTTGAAAAATATGAAAAGCAATTTTTATTTTTGACCTGTTTTTTGTATATGTCACCGAATAATTTTTTATTGCTATTTCAAATCATCACGCCCTTTTCTTTGATTTACCTTTTAGACGATGTCCACTTAAAGGTAGCCATTGACAAACATTATTATATTCTATTTTCATTTTCACTTACTTTTCTGTCTCCCAATTTTAACCGCCTCTCACTCTCACTAACAGTGGTGGATTTTTACCACTAGGTACCACCTATCAGTGTCTTGATTTCCAGCGAAGGGTAACTTGTATATACAACGAGTAACAGAAAAGTGTGGTCAAAATTAAAAGATCCGAACTTCCCCCCGACCGCCTATCCGATCGCTTTGACTACGCGTATAGTTTATGACGGCATCTTACCACCTCGCACCGCCTATGAAAGCAATATCAAAAGCTGAAGGCTATAGCTTTCGACATTGCTTTCACGAAACGACAAGATGACGTCATAAACCACACACGAATACAAAGGGATCGGTTAGGCGGTCGGGCCCCTGTATCCGATCTAGATCTTCTATGCAGAGATACTAAGTCATGATTATTTTAATGTGTTATGCAATTTTAAATTTAATATTTCTATTGTGACGTCACATCAAAATAAACAAGTCACAGCCTTAGTGGTTTTGTAACCTCTGTGTACTAACATTTACGATCACTGTTGCTTGCTTAAGCACGCCTGACGCGCATCACTTCACAAATATAAATATTTCATTAACCATTGCATGACAAGTTAAAGTTAATAATTATGTCTTATTATCAACACATACAAGTTCTAGATGGGATCGTTTCATTTTGACCACACCTTTTTGTTACATGTTGCTTATGTACTTAGTTTCGTTGGTGTGGTGATGCTTGTTTGAACCCATCTGCCTAGGCTACTACCATCTTCTACTACTCGTATAATATTGTATAACTTTATATTACATAGAAATATATTACATACATACATAGGTATTTAATAATTTACGGAAATACCTATCTATCATTAAGTTTATACTTTGATTTTTAAGTGGTTGTTTTCCCATAAGCAGGTGATTACTTATGAATAGTTTCTTTTGTATTGGATCAACTCTGAAAGTCTTAATAATCCAATTAATTAAATTAGTGTTTTTTTATAACAATAGATAAGTGCTAATCCTTCTGATATTGCTATGCCCTAACGGGGTGATATATTGTATCTCGTATTATGTTTTATTATCTAAGGGATTCAATGTGCACGTCACTATCTTGTAACTACCCTAATCAACTAAGCTCGGGCCATTAAAGTGGCTTACGCTGACGTCAATCAGATCGCTGCTTATTGCCGAGAAGTTTTCCAATCAAACTTGACGCCATGTTCACTTTGACGATGTTTTCGTTTGTCGAAGTTAAATTTTCCCAGTTATATTTTAGTGGGCACGTTTAAAAGGGTACTCCAAAAGGGTCTTTCTCATTTGTTTGTGTTATCATAATTGACCTCACCGTTCCTTTGAGAAGTTTGTAAGATTCTATGATGCCAAGATAAAAACTTTTTGTTACAGTCAGTGACGTTGACTTTTTTAAAATGTTTTTGGAAAAAGTGTGCTGTTGAGCGCGTATATGGGTTTTATCTCAGAATAATAACTAAAGCTAGTTATTGTTCTGAGGGTTTTACAGTTTAGGTAACCGGGTTAATGTGTGATTAGATCTTGGGAGTATTGGTGGCTTTGCCAGCGAACGTGTACCTAACTAGATTATCCGCGGCTTTCGAGTAGGATTTAACTTTGTAGCGTAAGAACACTGGCAAGAGAATTTTCAATAGACAACAGTGAATATTTATTACGTACTTTAAAAGTGACGTAATGCTCATTCATGTCTGTATCTCCAGATTAAGACTTATCTAGGTCTAGGTCTATAATTACGTCCATGTAAATGTATAAAAATTAATGTTTCTTTGTTTTTCATTTATGTAAACCTATACTACTCATCCGATTGCAATAAAAGGTTTCTGAGTTGGTATATCCATCATGGGATACCTACGTTGAGGTGGGTGAAGGCGTAGGAGGGCCGCTACTAAGCCGTTAAAACAACAAGTCTACTCAACATAAACACATTAAAACTACAAGCCTTGATAAGATTAACTCATACTCAACTGACTACAGCCCGTCAAAGTGCGGACGGCACTTTGAAATGATGTATTTGCTATTGTTTCCACAACCGAGAATAGTTTGGCCTTCACCTCCCTTAATAGTGAGGACTGTAAGGCTTAAGTATAAAGCGCGATTTACTCTAAAATCTCGACCCAAATTTCCAACCCTCTGTTGAAATACAACAATTATTTTTTTTTGAGAGAGATTGCTGATTGCCTCAAACGGCATTTTCAGCGTCACCGGGCTTTTTTGGGGGCGGCGAGGTACGTAAAGGGTACCTCAAGCCGTGAATCACCTTCGGAGGTTTTCTAGAGGAAACGGCATCGCAAACTTAAAAGTGCGCGTCCCCGTGCCCTACTAGATTCTCCGAAGGGTTCGGATCGGATCGGGGAGCGGAACCACCCGAGGGCGTTTCTAAATTCACGGACCTCGGCTCGGGTAGACCGGGCCGTGTAAAATACAACAATGCTACAGAACGTTGTAAGGGCGACATATTTACTTTTAAAATGGTGGTAGCTAGCGAATATATAAGTAAAACTAAAAGATGGAGTAAATTCGCCGTTTGTGACTTTGACGTCACATGTAGCTTAATCAAAGTAGGGCTCCGAAGTGGAACAGATGACATTATTGATAGGTTGCTAACCGATCGCCTGATGTGCGAGCATCTTGGAATCCTTGTCATCTATATGTATATTAATATGTGAAGCAAAAACTTTCTACCCCTTTTTTACGAAAATTGCGCGGACAAAGGAGTATGAAATTTCGCACGCTTAGGTATAGTTTTTGTATTTATTTTATATTTTATTTTATTTATTCTTACATTCAAAAATAATCTTAAATATTACCTACATTGTGTATTAAAACCCTTAAGGGTTTGTTTATACACATTGGAGTCACCGACGGTGACCAACATAGACATTTTGTTTATTAAATTACACCATCTTCAGCTTAAGCTACGCACAACGCACCGATATGCCCAGAAGCTGACGAGTCGAGAAGGTTATCCGAATGTTAATACATTTTTTTTAAATTATGCATATAAATATATTAAATAAATAAAACAAACATTACACACACTACCATGTATTTGACACACACGCCTATGTATTTTTTTTTTTTTTTTTAGTATTTGACACACGCATAGATACTCTTTTCAAAACTTTCAAAAATGGAATAGGAGCGGCCGAAATCTGTCAATGCCAATCCAAACTCACATTCTATCTTTTTAAATTTTTCATTGCTTAGGATACAATCCGAGCAGTCTTAATAAAATTACGGTCGAATTTCGACCACTGGGCGACCACTAGTTATAATAAATAGCTGTTTTGTTAAAGGCCTGATGCAGATTTTGGACGAAACTTGTTTATACCAGCCGCGAGTGTTATCCTCAATTATCGATTTGCCAATGCAAGTGCAATATTTGCAATACAGTTGTACGCTTATTCGTCGTATGGACGCTACAATAGCTGAAAATTCAGTGTGTATTTCCGTAACTGTCAGGTGCAATGATCCCCGAATGTTGACTCACCCGCAAAGCTCGTCCAATGCCGACCTGCCGACATTTTGCTGGAATATTCTCTGCGGAAACTCTGCAACAAAGAGAACAATGACATGAATAAACACGGTGGAGTGGAATAGGTTAACTATTTACGTGTATATTCTCTCTATACAGACCTACATTACTATTAGAATAATTATTGAAAAAATGAAAAGTTAAAAGTGTTTATTTATCAAAAATGTATACAGAAATGAACAATGACTGACTACTGACTGACACTAGACTAGGCCTGGCTCGTGCAGGTCAATTCTTTAGGGTTAGCAAAGTAACAATATGGCTATTCGTCACGAACAATAACTATACAGTATGATTCTGACAATAACAAATAGTAAATAATTCATTGGACAGTGCAATGCGCAAATGTGGAGTTAACGGAATAATTACCATAAATAATAATAAGAAAATTTATATTATAAACACGTTAATAATTTTATAAATATAACAGCTCCAATGCAATTTTAATTTACTATTCGATTGATCGAGAACCACGATGGCTCAATTGGGAAAGCAGCTGACCCGGTTTGTCAGAAGGGTGCAGGTTCAAATCCTGCTCGTGGATTTTTTTTTACATTTGTGTATTTGTAATTTATTAGATTGTAACGAAATTCTAATAAAAATAAGAAGGAGAATTCGTATGGCATTGAAGCAGCGCTTCCTTGAGAATCGAAGAAAGTTAACATTTTGCCATAGGTATTCTCATTTTTGCTAACGTGACGCAATAGAAAATAAATCTTGCACTAAGCAGGCACATAGTAAATTCTGTCCGCTCAGAAATATGGCTTATTATCTAGATCAGAGTTTATTCATGGTCGGCGGGAGACGATTGATTTGCGATGTATTTTGTAGGTGTACAAATATTAAGTGGGGGCATTTGCTATGTATCCAATAAATAAATAATGTATTCATATAGTATACAAAGATAAGAAAAATCAATTACAGTAACTAGGTGTTTACCTTCAATAAAACTCATTTTTTATTCATTGCAAACGAAATTTATTCGCAAATACTGGTAAATTAATTAATAAAATTATATTAATTAGCCACCATTAAGCTAAGGCTTACTAACACTAATTACCTACGAGAAAAATAAACAAATTACATTAAAAATTCATAGGGCAATTAATATTCAAAATTAATGGCAATAAATCTGTTCATATTTGCAATTTGTTTTTAAATCAATAAAAATATACACCTATAAATACTTATTGTAATTATATAGCTCTTTGATTACTTATATAAAAGTTACTTACAAGTTAATTAGTTTTGAATAAGTCTAATTGCGATATTTCGATTAATTATATTTATCGTCTAATTCATGTGAAGTATGTGTATAGTAAGTATCATATAAGTTATTTATACGTATTTCATAAGTACTATAAATTATGCAAACGTCAGCTTACGGAAACTATTCACCATTAACCAACGGTCCGTATACATCTTAAAGTCACAATAGTAACGACAGAAGCGCAATATCAACACAGAGCCGACAAACTATTCAAAGGAACACATAATAGTTACAAAAGAGAAGAGTTTCCGTAACATATTCGAGATTGCTTTGATACAATCGCAATTCTTCTGCAAGTTGTTGTAAGAAAATGACTTAACACAATGATTTTGTGGCGTGCAGCGAGAGCAAGTGCTTCTCACGCGATCCCCGATGTAACAGACGTACAAGAGGTGTTGATGTTCTATGACATTATGCCGGTCGACCACTGTGAGCTGTACTAAAGCTTTTTATTTTGCTCGAAATACAGGAAAATCCTAGTTCGGGCACTTGGTTTTATTTTTCTTTAATAGTATGTTTAGTATTGTAAAATATAATGTGTATGGTACCTAATAGATAATAGTATTTTATATTTTACGCGAAAAGTGTAAAAGAAGTGTCAGAAAGTAAAATAAATAAATAATCCATCACAATATAGTTTCTATTCATATACATATAATCAAAGATGCAATTTAATCTATATATTATTACGTGAAGCAAAAACTTTGTATCCCTTTTTTACGAAAATCGCGCGGACGGAGGAGTATGAAATTTCGTACACTTTATACAGAGAAGGTTATCCGAATGTAAATATTTTAATAAAATTATGCATAAAAATACATTAAATCAATAAAACAAACATTACACACACTACCATGTATTAGACACACACGTATATATACTCTTTTCAAAAATTTCAAAAATGGAAGAGAAGCGGCCGTAAGCTGTCATGCCAATCCACACTCATATTCTATCTTTTTTAATTTTTCATTGCTTAGGATACAATCCGTGCAGCCTTAATAAAATTACGGTCGAATTTCGACCACTGGGCGACCACTAGTTTTATTAATTATTAATTATTTATTATATATTATTTGACAACCAAAATCATTGCAGTTACTTATAAATTGCTCTATCCTGATGCGCCAGTCATGCGTAGATTTTATAAATAACAATTTTTTTAACTAGTCGAACCTAACTTTGAAATTATACGATTCAGTTAAAAGGTTCTTTTTAAATAACTATTTTACGTATTCAAATTTATACGACATGGCAATTTAAACCAATCTTTTATCTTATAGCTTTAAAAGTAAAGCTTGACATGGAAATCTGACTTTACAATGTAACTGCGTCCTCGGAAAAAATGAGGCTGTCGTAAGATTCGCCAGCGGTGAAAGCGCGCAATTAGTGCGTGTGTCGTAAGCGGAGCCAGCCCGAATTCGGCTAGTTATCTCGAAGGCTCGGTCATTAAGGTGCGTAGGGCTATTGGTCACCCTTAAATTGTAACTGAAGCAACACATTTCAACTATCGCGTTCCATAGTTATCAAAGAATTTACCTAATGTGGTCACGGAATGACAGCCGTCGCTCTTTTTTTTGAGGAAGTTTTCTGATTGCCTCTTGGCCTTTTCATATTCACGCCTTCACCGGGCTTTTTGGGGACAGCGAGAAGTTTATCGCTGCCCCCAAAAAAGCCCTTTAAGTTTAAACGGTTCCTCAAGCCTTGTGCAATGAAGCACAGTCAGAGTATTTCTGAGGGAACGGCATCTCCGAGGGGTTCAGGTCAGATCGGGGAGCGGAACAACCCCAGGCCGTTGGGATTGCCGTCGCCCACCACGGCCGGTGTAACTCGGTCAAAACGTCGGGTATAAAGAAGGTTTGTCACCTTTTAATAAGTTTTTTGATAACACATTTGAAGATGTCACTTTGAACCAAATTAATTTTCTCCTCTGATTCCAATTGCATTTGCAATAGAGATCATATAACCACTGATGGTCAAAGACTTTACCTTATGTTATGATAAGGGACAATACAATTCGGAATTGAATCCTCCCTTGGTTATGATTTCTTACTGTTATCAGATAGACGAATAGATGTCTAATGGAGCAACCCTAAAATAGTGCATTGATCGCTTTCGTGTAGCAAATATTTAAAACATCCAGATGTTTTGCATTCGTAGCTAGATCCCAGTCAGGTTAGTTGTATGTCCTTTTCTACATTAGAACTACATACAAGTTGGAAATAAGGGAAATGCGTAGCGTTTGTGGTTATGGCGGCATGAGTATCAGCGATTTTATTATACTGCACCGGGGAAACGACTCTAAATAAATGATATGCAACGTGTAACAAAATGGTGTGCCCAAAATGAAAGGATCCAAAGTGTGTCCGATCTAGATATTGTATGTGTTGTCACTGAGGCATAGGGTTTCTGCTCGAGCTTTCTCAAACTCGAGAAATCTCGAGAAATTTGGCTTCATTCGAGACGAGAAAAAAAATACCGGAGCTCGGGAATTCTCCCGAGTTTTGAATTTGAATTGTGGCAGACGCGACGCGCGTATATTTTTCACCGTAATACCGCCCGCGCTTCGTGCTCTTTCATTCATTTGTTCACTCACTCACTCCCACACTTCGTAATTAGGAACCGACTTTCGGACGAGTCGACTAATGCTCTAATATTCTTGAAAGCCTATTTTATAAGATAAAAATAAGTTTTCTAATAAAAAATAAAATTATGCCTCACTGAGGCATAATTATTAACTTTAATTTTTCATGTAATGGTAAATGAAATATATTTATATTAGTGAATATGGATCTTTTCATTTTGACCACACCTTTCTGTTACACGTTGTATATGTATATTATTATCTATAATAATATATATATAGATATTGAAATAGATAGTATTTAAGATATCTGTTTCGCAAATAAGCTGTGAAATAAAGATTACACAAAAAATATACAGTTTGAAACTAAAAGTGCGTCGAGTATACGTATGTGCTTTACTTTCCCTTATTGGCCCATTTGGATTGCCCTGTAATGTAATGTAAATAGCTCGCAAAATAAAAATAACACAAAATTATTATTATCTTTGTTTTGCGAGTTTTGCTATTGAAAAAACAGTTGACAAACCCTTTGAACGGTTGACTAACACTGTATAAATGTTTGACTTGCAAGTTGAATACAAATTAATATAAAAAATCTAAATATGACGAGCAAAAATATCTTACAAAGCACCGAGCTAAGGCTCTACACATTCAAGCTCTTGGATCTTCAACGAATATTTAATCTTTAATATAAAGCCCTCATAAAAACCTAATAAGCACTTACCTACAGTGTGCTTGATACGTTACATAGTTCTTTCATAAGGCGGGAAGCCAACGCCAAAGAAAATTAATTTTAATGGAAAAAAAGTTTCTTCGACCCCGCTTTCTAGGTAAGGAAAAAAGTTAATCATGATAATGAAAACCCTACAAGCGGAAAGGTGAATTTCAACGTAATTTAGTTCTGTATCAACTATAAAGCGCCTTTGAGAGATTAAGTTATACTGTTATTTTATGTAGGCAGTATATTTCCATTGAGGGGTGAGGTGTTTTAGGAAGAGACGTTAATACAAGGAACCAAAATAAATTATGTGCACCGAAGCCCAGACTCAGCAAGATAGCCGCGCTAAATCGTAGTCAATCTTATGTCAATCCTATACATTTTATTCATTTCGAACTTCGCTATCGTTTTCTTAATGTTACTTTGGCTACCGCCACTGATGATATAAATGCGTTGACAGATATTAAATTCGAAACGCACGTTAAACATATTTTAATTAAGAAAGCTTTATATAAAAATCTTCTGCGCGTGTGTATGTAAATGAACTCCTTCTAAACGGCTGGACCGATTTGGATGAAATTTTGTGTGTGTGTTCAAATGGATTCGAGAATGGTTTAGATTTACAATTGGACCCGGTAGGTAGTGCTGCTGTAGGGGTCCATCATGGGATACGGGTGTTCTTAAGCGAAAGAATGATTTGTTTGTTTTGTTGTCATGGAAACTATCAAAGCGCTACGAAGTCCGCCGTTCAGCTAGTTATAAGGTAAATTACTATACTGCAGACAAATGCGTGTGGAAATAAGTCAATAAGTGCTTGTGAAGGCTAATGTTGAATAAATTATTTGACTTTGACTTTAACTTTGTCGTGACCAAAAGAACTTCATGTTTTTTTTGAGAGAGTTTGCTGATTACGTCAAACGACATTTATTTTTATTTTTATGGTTAGCTTGGAAAATGACTCCATACCATCTCATGTAAAGTGGAAATGGAGTCCAGACGCGAAGATAACTGGTGAAGCGTGGAAACAAACGTAGCATCAGTTAACTTCACTCTGCCGGCCCACAATTTTCAGCGTCACCGGACTTTTTTGGGGGCGACGAGAAATTTCAAGTGTTTCTCAAGCCGTGTGAAACGTAGCATCGTCGAAGGCTTTCTAGAGGGGATGGCATCACGCACTAGTTTGTGTCCCCGTTCCTTAATAGATTCTCCGAGTGGTTCGGATCGGTTTGAGAGCGGAACAACCCGAGGGCGCCTCTTCCAGGCTACGACCTCGGCTCGGGTTAACTGGGTCGTGGGGGGGGTGGTGTAAAGGGACCTCTGTCGCGAGTCGGGAACAAGTCGTCAGAGTTGACGGGTGCCCTAGGTTCTTCGTGGGTCGGTCATAACATCAGGCTAACCCCACATACATACTACAAAGTACCAGCCTCGCTTTATGTTTCGAGTGCGAATTTTCCAAGGCTAAAAAGGAAGGTATACTTCCATCGTAAATGTTTGAAATCGATTTTTCAAGTAGGTAATGTGGTTTTATATGTACAGCAATGCTTATGTATACCACCGCACCCCTCAGGGTGCGTCTCTCCAGACGCAGATGGTAATGTAGGGGAAGGGAGTTATGCCCATTAGAAACTCTAGTGCATTCCTAATTTACTGGAACTCCCATATGCAATCACCGCAGAGATAATGAGGGCTAAATTATAGAGAAGAAAATGCATTAGACTTCTCCGCGAGTCTTTAGTGCCTGCCGATGTTTATTTGGGATTTTCCCCAGTAAGAAAGAGAACTTAAAACTTCTGTACTCCACGTGGAGTGATCTGGGAGCGCTATAGGCAAACAACAAAGGCTATAAGTAGTGTAATATAAAATACGTGCAGATCTAAGAAGGCCCACTCTGACGTGCCGCGTCACGACCGTTACTGAAAGATTTATAAATGTACGCTCTGGGGTGTCACTAATACTAAAATGACAATGAACAAAAAATACAATACCATTATAACTTTTTTCGAAATTAACTTTTTTACATGTTATAAGTATTGTTGTTTGATTGCAATTAAACCGGTGTGCCAAGAAATTAATAATACATAATTTCTTAGCAGATAATTCGAGTACCTACATACATCTACTTGGCATTTTGTATGCTTCACGATGCTTAAGATTCCCTAATCAGCTACTGGGTACGTGCGTTGCATTTCGCTTTTTTGATAGAGATTAGTGGCAGTCGCGCGACTCTTCGCGTGAGCACCCTCGTGACGTGATGGTTTTACCAAGTCAGACATCTTCGCGGGCGTGCGCACAACAATTTGCCAAAGTTTCATCGCAGACGGATGAGTGGTACACGAACGCGAGACAAACACAGAAACATTCCCGTATGGGTTCAGATAGTACCATTCATCTGAAATACAATTCAAAGAAACAATATTGTTTATATCAAATATAAAAATAAGTTGAGGCAAAAAGGCTTTTTTGAAATGAAAAAATAATTTAGAAATATTTTTTTTTATATTTTATTATCAATGAAATAACTTACTTAGTCACGATGTTATTTTAACCGTCTTAAAGTCGAAGCCCACGTTACTCTTTATGTGTTATTTTTATTTATTTAGCTGACTTCGTACCGCTTTGAAAGTTTGCATGACAACAAACCATTTTGTATTGGAAAATTAAATTGTCGTTTTTAGTATTTTCCGTTACTTATGTTTTCCACCGTTTAAACCTTCCTTGAACTTCCACAAATATATCAAAATCAAAATTAGCCAAATCGGTCCAGCCATTCTCGAGTTTTAGCCACTCAAACGAATAGCAATTGATTTATATTGAAATAGATTATTTTTTATCAGTATAATTTTTTCACTGTATTTTATAAATATTTAATTTAGCTTCATGTGCAGCAATAAGCACTTGAAAATAAAATGTAAAAATTTACTATAGCGTTGTGTTATCGCAAAGATGAATCTGCTTAGCCGGTAAATCGGTTGCAATAACCGTTGGATAGATGGACTGTGCCGCTATATTAGCACTCAAAAACAAAATGTATTAAATTTACTCTACCTAATGTTAAAACTGAACCAACTGATATTAGAATAAACGGTGATAAATTAGATTTGGTAGACTCAACAGTCTTCTTAGGTATAACACTTGACTCAAAACTTCAATGGAATCCTCATATATCGAAATTGTCCGGTAAACTCAGTTCTGCTGCTTATGCTATCAGAAAAATTAGACAATTAACAGACGTTGAAACTGCTAGAACAGTTTACTTTAGCTATTTTCATAGTGTCATGTCATATGGTGTCTTACTGTGGGCTACAGCAGCTGATGTTGAATCTATATTTATTTTGCAGAAACGAGCAATAAGAACCATTTATAGACTAGGTTCCCGAACTACTTTAAGAAATATTTTTAAAGAAATTGGTGTTCTTACAGTTGCATCTCAGTTTATTTATAATTGCATAGTTTTTGTGCGTTGCAACATCAACTCTTTTACTAAACACGGTGATGTACACAATTTCAATACTAGAAATAAGAAAAAACTTGTAATGCCACTGTTCAGGTTGCAAAAGGTTCTTGGCTCTTTCCTGGGGCAAGGTATACACTACTATAATAAAATACCTAGTACTGTACAAGATTTACCTTTAGATAAGTTTAAAAAACATGTAAAATCTTCTTTAATTAAGAAAGGTTATACAGTCAAAGAATATTTAGATGACAAAACAGTTTGGTTATAATAAAAAAAATAAAAATACTCTTTATTTTATTTTATTGGGATCAATAATTACTTTAAAAATATCTTAGCGCTGATATGATAGCCTTTATCAGCAGTGTCCTACAGTTTACAAATAATATTTATGTTACGTTAAACTTTTCATTAGGTTTTTATTTAGAGTAGCTTGAGTGTGGCATGCTCTCTTTACTGTCTCTGCGGTGGTGGCATGTGCGTCGGGTCGTTACATTCCCTAAGATATGGTTGAGTGAAGCGATGGCTGATTCATATGTCATACTCGTGAACGGGTGCCGCCTGTGGAGGCTAGTCTGCTCTTGCATACTATTATTTTTATTATTATTAACTATAGTTTAATTTTCTTTTTTTTTCTTTCTTAGACTATTTTTGACCTTTATTAGTGCTGTATGACATTGTGAAAATTTTTAACTGGTAACTGATGTTTTGCAAATGTAGATATTATTATATTTTCTCTTTTGTTTTTTTTTAATATGTGTGATTGACCTTTATATTTTGTGTTTTTATTTGTGATGGAAAGTGTCCTTTTATGATAGGGCATTTTCCAATATTTTTGACGCTGTAAGGGATAAAAGTGCTGGACACTTGCTGAGTTTCTTGCCGGTTCTTCTCAGTACAAGATCTCCCGCCCAGAGTAGACTTACGAACCGATGGCATAATGACGTTCATAAGAGCTATTTGTAGCCTAAACTGAATAAATGATTTTGAATTTTGAATTTTGAAAAAATCAAAAAGCAGTGACAAAGTTCAGCGCTTACGTCAGCCTTCCCGGTAGCATAGCGGTCAGTGCAGCCGCCCGGATTGCGGAAGACCCAGGTTCCCAGGTAGGCGTTTAATTTTTTTTTGTATTTTATAAATATTTACTGTTTTATAATTTATTAAAGTAATAGGGTAAATTAATTAAATAATCTTAAGTTATTATTTATTAAGAAATGTTAATTATTACATTAGGCGGATCGATTTTAAGACGGTTAAAATAGCACCATGTATAAACCGATCCCATCCGAACCCTTCGGAGACTCTGGGAGGGCACGGGGACGCGCACTTTTAAGAGTGCGATGCCGTTCCCTCTAGAAATCCTCCGAAGGTTTGTTTCAACACGGCTTGAGGTACCCTTTACGTACCTCGCCGCCCCTAAAAACCCCGGTGAAGCTGAAAATGCCGTCTGAGGCAATCAGCAATCTCTCTCCAAAAAAAAAACCATGTATAAAGAAGGCTAAAATCATTTATCACGTAGTTTATTATTGGCTGAAATTAATCCAGTCAGTAATCTTTATTAAGAATGCGTTTTTATTAAGTATCATGTAGAAATTCATAGACATATTTTCCACGACATTATATTGGATGGACTATTATTAAACAACGGTTTATAAAAAGGTCAGCGCGTGAATTATAAATTCATAAGTAATACTGGCAGTCTTTTTTACTTGTTTTAATATTTTTACGCAGCGGGGCGGATAACCGACTTAGCTCGCTGAATAACTTCTTATTAACGCCTAGTCCACAAAATAAGTAGACCCCAGAAAGGTAAGCTTAATACGTATTAATAATGAATTAAGCATTTGTGTAACGTTCCGTGGGCAGGCTCCCTACAAGGTGGACCGACGATCTGGTCAAGGTCGAAAGCCGCTGGATGCGGGCAGCGCAGGATCGATCGTTGTGGTGATCTTTGGGGGAGGCCTATACCCTGCAGTGGCGTCATATGGCTGACGATGGTGATGATGATGAAGCTTAAAAACATGAGGAGCTCAATTAATAGCACAGGTAAACGCGGTCGGTCTGCAATTGCTCATTTAAGCAACTTTCGCAATTGCCGGTTATCAGATGTGTGACCAAAAGCTTATCACCCCGAGCTCTTGTACTTCGGAAGGAACCCACGAAAAGCTGGTCCCGGCTGCATTAGCAGTCGTTAACAACTAGGTACTAATGCGCGCTGGAGTGAAGTGGTGATCCGTTCTACCTGTGGTATATCTATAGGGAAGGCTTGTCACCCAGAAGTGAGAACAGGTGGCCCTGCTGGCAACATTTCTCGTTTTCGTTAAGTGAATAAACCTAGCACTCAGCATTTTATGTTTTAAAACAGTTCTTCCACGACCGGGATTCGAGCCTGCATTCTGTGATATCGGGTTGGCTGCACCTTGGCCGAACAATAAACATTTGTTTGCACTAAAACCTGCTTTGTTGTGAGATAATAATAGTTAAACTGTTTTGTGTTTGATGTTTTTATTCGTTGGCATAAACAGTGAAAAAAAGTCGCATGCCTACACGACGGCAAATGGCGCGCTGAATAATTCACTACAGCCAATTGAGTTGTTTGATGAGGCGTCGAAGTGATAGAAGTACAGATAAAACATTTATTTCAAAATAAAAAAATGGTAATAGGTTTTTGACACCACTATCGCGTTATTCGTTTAAGGCGCTTCACACACGATGACGGATGTCGTAACGACATCCAGCTGCGTCAATGCGATTTTAAAATGCAGCTGCCAAAGTAACGTGCGTCAGTGCGACTTACCGTCCGTCAAAACAAGGTGATCGATAACTGTTGACTAGTACCGAACGACCAACGTCCTTTGTGTATAAGGAATATTTATTTCTTATTAAAAACCATACAGTCACTTACATGAGAAATTCATAAATTAACAATTTAATGTGGGTAAGTAATGGACGTCTTTTGGCTGAGATGAAATGATGAAGTAATAACTGTCCAGTAGTTAGCAGAAGATTCCTCGCAAAAAGCCGTGTGCCGTACTGACAGTTGACAGATGACGACGGCTGCCGCATGCTTGCTGCGTTGTGCGCGTCAATGCGTCATCCGTGGTTGCGTGCACATTACGTGCAGTTTCATACAACATCCGTCATCGTGTGTGATTCGCCTAACGCAGTGGCGAGTTAATAAATAGTTGATCGTAAACCACGCGATGTGTACGAAATTGGGACGTGTTATTCCACAGTAACTGTACGACTGTTGTCTCGTAAACTTACATATTAGCATATAAGCCGTTACAACACAACTACCTAATCTGTATGCTGAATATACGATTTGTAGAGTTACGTGTAGTACTTACTCGTATGTAACCAACGCGGAACGGTGTCAATTGAACATTGGCGTGTCAAAATTGTGATAACGAAGTTGGTAGTACTCGAAATACTAGTACTAGGAGTGCCAAGTGCTAGCTTTTGTCACTACTCGTTCTATACAGGGTGTTTTGGGTGTTTGGTAATACCTGTATAATCCCGAATATGGCAGATAGCGCACCGTACATAGACCCCCGGAAACCTTTAAACATACATTAAAAGCACCATAATTATGGCTAAGATATTAAGGTTATTTGGTACTAAGTAAAATTGTAAAGTGACAGCCCTAGGTCCAGCTGATACGTTGTTCTCAGTCGTCAATTAAGTATCATGTCAGGGATGAGCAGAAATAACGTGATAAAATAAATTTGAGTTTTTGTATGGAAAAATAAATGTACGTAAATATGTATGATTTTGAATGTTACCACGGTGTCCGTTATACTTGGTTGCGTGGCTATGTTTTGAGATTATACACGTATTACCAAACACTTTGTATAGGTATAACTACCTAATTCAATCACAAGATTAACATCATATTTAAATTTAGGTGATTTTATATAATCAAAGGATGGCTTCTGTAATGTTTCCATTACAAATATGAAAGTATGTTGAAATGAAACAACTTTTACGGATCTACTCGCGTCTACTCGCGTCTACTCGCGTTTATTTTACACATTACTTATTTAATGTTTATCCTGACGTTTCGAACCCTTTGCAGGGTCCGTGGTCACAGGTAAAAGTTGTTTCATTTCAATGTGTAGTGTTCGCGTAAACTTTAGAAAACAATATGAAAGTATGTTACCGAAAGAAACATTTTCATTTTCATGAAATGTTTTTTTTATATAACTAAACAACATAAAGTGCATTTATGAACGTCGATTGTGGTACCTATCTATGTTATAAAAGAAAAAAATATACTCATATCAAATAACCCGTAAGAAATAAGAATTTACTTTTTACCTTGAAAGCCAAAGTAAGAAGAAAATAGTGTTGAATAATTTCAGCGGGCTGGTTAGAACCACGATAGCTCAATTAGTAGAGCACCTGACCCGGTATGTCAGAAGGGTGCAGGTTCAAATCCTGCTCGTGGAAATTTTTTCAACATTTGTGTTTTTGTAATTTGTTCGCAACAAAATTTGCGTTAAAAATTACATATATGAACAAAACAAAAACATTTAAAAAATATAAAGTTTATTAAATTATTGATATTCTTATTAATTACCTACAGTCCTGATAGTAATAATAACCCATCCAGAAAAGCTTGTTAATAATTATATTATAATTATAGCGGTTTCACGTCAGTAATCAGTAGTCAGTAGTGGGGATTGAACTTATTTTTTTTGCATTCTCAGGCATCTCTATCCGTCTGCATCTATATTGGGGAGCACCACCAATAATGTTTAGAATATTCAAATCAATCACGTTACTTCGTAACCGCCTTGACCTAGGTGACGAGACGGTATTAGAATACGTGGCATAACAGTTCACAATTTTAAGAGATGAAATCGTTACAATTTATGATGTTGTAAGCATTATAATGAGCCTTATTATGTCCCACTGCTGGGCATTTCTACATTGAGCAAATTAGGAGGTCGGGCCATAATTCACCAAGGTGGCCCAGTGTTGGTTAGTTCGATTACGAAGATCTTTTAATAACAAAAGTGGCGGTAGCCGAAGTAACATTAAGAAAACTATAGCGAAGTTCGAAAATAATAAAGTGTATGCTGGTATTGACATAAGATTGACCACGTGATTTAGCGCGGCTTATGTCAATCCCATACATTTTATTCTTTTCGAACTTCGCTATCGTTTTCTAATGTTACTTTGGCTAAGCCTACTGGCCAGCAACGGCTTAACGTGCCTTCCAAAGCACTTGGAAGATCGTGGTGTTTTTAATTTGGCATCCCATCTTAAAAAGCGATATTGCAAAAGTGCTTTACAAGTACGATAATAACACGAATAAGTACCTACCTAATGTATCATCAGTAATTACAAATTATACAAGATTATTTGAAGATACTATTTGCTAGTAAGGTCACATCGAAATTAATATGCGAAATTGGCTTTTATTCCAAGTAGTATTAAAAGAAAAAAAAAAGATTAAATTATAAGTATTATTTCTTATTCACCTGAGGTCACCTTTAAAAGCAATCCCAACTAGTATTGTAATCGCGAAAGTTTGTTGATCTATTTGTCCCTCCATAACGTCAAAGTGGAAGAAATCAACATTTTTTTTATGCTTATCAGTCATCAATAGAAATAATCAAAATTTTTACTATGTTCAAATAGGTAGGTGCATCTCAAACATAGTGAAATAAACTCTTACAAAATGGAATACTGTTAAAAAAAGTGTTGTTTAATAACGATGATAATGAGTGACAGTATCTTGATGTTGAATAATAAATGATATTCCCTTCAGACCTCACTCTTAAGTGCATGATTTTTTGTTTATCATAAAAAGCTTTTTTGATGGATACTATGTGATTTAACACTTCGAAAAAAATAAAAAATAAATTTTATGGCACCGCACTTTTTTAAAAAAAAATACCTACGAAAAATCTTGAAAAATTGCTCTCCTTAATAATTTATATTCATTTTGCTTATTTCATATTTGTTTCACTTTATAATTGTTTTAATAATTACCAATCTATTTCAATTTATATAATTAAAATAGAACACAGAAGTATTTTTATTTATTTTTTCAAAAAATGGTTGCATTTTCGTATCCAAAGAGGTTTCCGTCAAAACTTCCTTGTCTATGATGTTAAATTTAAGAAAAATTTAATATTACAATATTTAAAAAAAACATGTTTTAATTACAGAGTATATTCTAAATATTTATTTTAATATCCTAAATATAATACAACAACAATAGTTTAAAAAAAATATAATGAAAATTTAAAAAAGGCTTAAAGTTACCGTTTCGTTTTTGATACGCTATGCATTTAAGGGTAAGTTTCAGTGAAGATGGAACTTAACGGAGAACTCACGCGGCTTCTATTCTACAAGTGATGTTGGCCTGTTCTTCATTCGAAAACATTTGTATTCCATTCATACACTTAACGAATACTCTGCACACATATTACCGAATTCCCTGTGTGGTGCCGGGGATAAAGAATTGCACCACCCCTCTCCTCACGTGGGTGTCGTAAAAGCCGACTAAGGGATCATTCCAGAGGATGGGCAGCAGCATCTCTCTGAGGTTACCCTCAACCTACTGCGATCGCCAACCCGCCTGCCAAGCGTGGCGATTACGGCAAATACCCCTCATACCCTTGGGGGAGGCCTTTGTCCAGCAGTGGACGTCTTTTGGCTGAGATGATGATGATGATGATATTACCGAAAGTAAAACAAAACTTTACGCCAAGAAATCCTCAACAATTAGGATTTCTTTTCCTTAGTTAATGGCTTCGTGCGGTTAGTACATTTAGCCAGTGTCAAAGTAATTTTCTTCAAGTTACTTATATAAATAAATAATATTTTCTTTGTTTATCATATGATGATCATAAATGATAATATAGTAAAGAGTAGTGACATACCCCCCCAACTCTTTAAGTATCTCAGTAAAGATGTGGGGCTTTACGGAGTCCCCACGTGGACTCCTTGAGATAATATGTGAAGTGACGTTGCTCTATTTGTTGTGTTTCCTTTGCCAATACTCGTGCACGTTGACGAACACAGTGAGAAATGATATACCCCCCAACTCCTCGAGTATCTCAGTAAACATGTGGGGTTCTTTACTAAGTCCTCGGGCGTACTTCTTGAGAGAATTTGAAAAGTGACGTTGCACTGTTTTGTTCCATTTGCCAACACTCATGCACACTCACGAACACTTAACGGTCAATTATCCACCATTATTTCACATTAATATTCGACATAACACAAATTTTAGAAAATAAAACAAAACCGCAGACATGACTCTTCACTTTCCCGCCAAGAAGTCCCTACATAGAGGTTTCTTTTAACGGAAAAAAACCCAAACAAAAGACAGTCGTGACTACAAGAACTACGCGATCGTCTTTCGTTAATTACTTTGAGTTCGCGTAACGCAATTCGTGAGTATGACCGGTCACTGAAATTACATAAACGCTAAACTAAAATTAACCCATCTCGATGCGGTTGAGCAACCAGTGATGTGCTTCAAACGTCCTAACAGGGCTTGGGCGGTTGTTAAACTGGAAATTGTCCAATTACATGCTTCATTAAGCAATTCATAAGTTAGTCTCTTTCTAATATGTAGATGTTAGTGTTGAATGTAGTTATTAGTAATGGCAGAGTGGTTTACATGTATCTTTTACTTACTCTCAGGGATAGCTGATTTATTTGTATTTCACACTGAGCAAAGTCAGAACAAAGGTAACCGACATCGCCCGAAGAGTTGCTAAGCTCAAGTGGAAGTGGGCAGGTCACATTGCTCGCAGGACTGATGGCCGCTGGGGCGGGATAGTCCTGGAGTGGCGACCGCGTACCGGAAAGCACAGTGTGGGCAGGCCTCCACCAAGGTGGACCGACGATCTGGTGAAGGTCGCGGGAAGCCGCTGGATGCGAGCAGCACAAAACCGGTCGTTGTGGAGGTCCTTGGGGGAGGCCTTTGTCCAGCAGTGGACGTCTTTTGGCTGAGATGATGATGATGATGAAAGTCAGTGGTTTGGCGCAACAGATTGATACTGCTCTTCATAGTAGGTAGTCAAGTTTTGGGAGAGTCTAAATTATTTAAAAAAAATTATAATTAAATAAAACTATAGTGTTACCGATTTGGAGGCCTATTTTAATACTGAATTATTTTAAGTTACAGGACATGCAGAATGCTGCTCCGTTGAGCTAGACTTAAGAATTATATTTCTTAGAAACTATCTAAATTTAAATCAGATTTAAAAAAGCTTAGGTTTATAGTTTTATAGTAGTATCTGTAATAGACTCAAAAAAAAAAAACTCTGTATTTGAGGTTATATTTTTATATAAGAAATAGGTATATGTTTTTTAAAGGAAGTATGTATTTAACGTAGTTATCTTAATTATTATAAGTGGAAACTGCTTTGGCAAATGTGAGACATAGATTAAGTTATTACCTTTGTACTATAAAATGCTGTTTGTTTCCCAATAAATCTTTATTATATTTAATATTATAAAGCTGAAGAGTTTGTTTGTTTGAACGCGCTAATCTCAGGAACTACTGGTTCGAATTGAAAAAATATTTTTGTGTTGGATAGTACATTTATCGAGAAAGGCTTTAGGCTATATAACATTACGCTGCGACCAATAAGAACGAAGCATTAGTGAAAAATGTTGCAAAAACGGGAACAAGAGCCTAAATAATTAAAAATGCTGCCGAAAGTCACTATTCCACGCGGACGAAGTCGCGAGCACTGCTAGTAAATAAATAAACTTTTTTTTTAATATTTATATATTAATATTAAATTATTACATATATATACTTATATATTTAATATTAACTAAAGTAGAAATTACTATGTAAGCCCTCTTAATCTAATACAGAGGGGCGAGGGGGTACCATAACTAGGTATTATAAATGTTTTTGTTTATTCCTATGGGTAAGAGCTTGCCCTGCATCTCACCTGATGTAAAGTGATGATAAGGCCAGATATTGAAGCGCACTTCACCCGGAATCCTCAACTACTGAGGATCCTTAACTACTAAGAATATGGCTATTTTATTATCATAACTGTTGGAACACAACAATAGGTACTAACATTATACAATTTTAAACTACTAACATTGATGTTATGGCAACATGTATTTAGCTAGGCGGACTTAAAACCAGCCCCACCACTAATAAAACCATAGAAGAGACCTATTTCTGTGAATAAAACCGAATAAAGAAATTCTCTACAAAAGAATGATCACTGGAAAAAATAAGTCTACCTTTGTACGTTATTTTCTGTTTTTGGACAATGTAGGTTTCTAAGTAATGTCATTATGCATTCCAAAAAGATATTAAAACGATACTGTTGAGTATTGAATGTTATCTAACCACAAAACAGTAAATAAGAACTTTGAGAATGCCGTTATGCTTACGTGAGATGAGAAAAACGGTCGCCATACGATACCTTGAACCTTTTGAAGTGTTCGTTCACTGGACTGTCAACCAACTACAATTTCAGATTTTATTTAACAATGATAAGGGCCCGGGTTTTTTGGAGTCAACACCGATATTTATGGGTCCTTAAGTGGACCTGAGTCCGGGTTTTAATAGCCGTGCGTGGATGACTTTAATGTGCGAGAAATAAACATTGTAATTCATTATAAGCAGGTTTAAAAATAATTAATTGCGCTCGTCCTACCAACACTTTTCTGAATTACTTTTGTTCTATGTTTATGAAGAGAGCTTGACTTGAATACGAGTAGAGCTAACACCGCTACACTGTCTCAAATATTCCATCGCGCACAAAGAAATTTGGCGACTCTTTTCTTTGTCGCACCTCCAAAAGATGGAATAGTCTACCAGCACACGTTTTCCCTCCTTCCTATGATATGGGGTCCTTCAAAAGAGGCGCGAAGGAGCACATTGTGGGCCGGCAAGGTGAGGTTAACTGACGCTGCCTGGTTTTCAATAACTGATATTTCTTTTATTATAGTAATTTAAAAATTCCACTCGTGAAATTTTTCAACACTTACTTTTTACTGTTTGCATTTTATATTTTTTTATTATGTATATTGACTTAATCAAGTTAATATACATACATGGAAAGTCTTCCAACAATAAAGTTTGGTCTAAAATTAATCGAAATTGTCAAAAGGTTCGCTCTTCCCACTCGCTCGCTTCGGCTCTTTATTATTCTTTGCGAGAGTAAAGAAAACTGTCTACTTTGTTTTCATCAATCGAATGAAAATAAGTTTAAATTTAAGCGATAAATTTTCTTTGACACCTGTATTGTCATTCAATTGTTTTACCAATTTTGCACACAATAATAATATCCAATTGTTATCTTCGTTTCAAATGGTATTCTCTTTTCATTTCGCTTTCTATTACGAAGTTACTTAACAGTTTCGCTGTCCAAAAATTAAAACAATAGATAATCAATTGTTATGTATCACATGTGATATATGGGACAGGGAACCTGTTAAAACATAACATCTAGATATAAGAAGTGCTAGTAAATGACCGCATCTTGGTATTTAAGTTTATACATATACTCGTGAAAATAGTGTCTACTCTGGCTCTCTGACTGAATAGACCAAGTTTTATATACGTTAACAAAAACATTAAATTGTATGGAATTGAAGCAACGTTACCAGGCCGGTGTCTACGCGAGTTTAATTTGCCATTCGGTCATGTTTACGAAAACGAAAATCTGTATGATATTCAAGCAGACAAGGCCATTTAATATCCATACTAATTCTCGTTAACGTTATCTTGATCGAATAGAGAATAAAATCTGCACAGAATGGAATAAGAATCAAAAGTGAATATATGTTAATACACGTGACTGTACATAGCTTGAAAATAAATGATCGTTTTAAAGTGGAAACGAATCGATGACCTTTCGCATCCGGGAGAACGCTTTGAAAACTGTAGCGTTAATAATAAAGTTGGTTTCCGCGGCGATTACTTTAAGTCTTTGTTAGAATATCGCTGTTGGATGATCAAAGTGAATGTTTTAAAACAGCTTTAGACAAACATATTGCTTTCTAACGTTTTCTTGGAACCGTACATTGAATAGCTGAACATAAGTCACTTTCGCGAAGGCCAGTTTTCGGATGGGTGATCAAAAATGTATCGTCTCGTGTTTCTCGGTGCTTCAGAAAAACCACTTTAAAACCGTTGGTCCAAGGCTGCATTAGCAGTCGATCTGCACTGCCCGAATGGTAGTTTATGGTCCGTTCTGGATGTGGTGGTTCTCTTTTCATAGAGAAGACTCGTGCCCCAGCAGTGGGGACATAAATTGCGCTGGCGATGGTAATAAGTCAAAGTCAAAGGATTTTTTTTTAAAGTCAATTTTTTTTTATTCAAATAAACTTACGAAAAATGCTTTTGAATCGTCCATACATTTTTTACCTACTACCCTTTCAGGACGTCTATTTTTTGCTCTAAATATTTAAGTGGAGCTCAATACTAATACAACAAACATGATTTTTTTGCTGTTTTTATAGATAATGGTACGGAACCCTTCGTGCGCGAGTCGGACTCGCAATTGGCCGGTTTTTTTAAATATCTTACGGGTAAGCACATGGCCTTTAAATAACCTGATATTAAGTGATGATAAGTGATGTTAAGTGATGATAAGTGAGGATAAGGCCGAAGGTTAAAACGTACTTCACCCGGGATCCTCTACTACTGAGGCACTGGCTTTCTTGTCTCTAGCTGCCGGAACACAACAATGCTACAAACATTGATGTATGGCGACATATTTAGATAAGATGGCTAGCCAGACTCTCATCAGTTAGAGTCATATGCCAACTCTTCGACAAAAAAACCTTAGGAAAAATGTGATAAGACTATGACGCAATTGTAGATTGATTAAGGGTAGCCTAAGTTGGCAGTGAATGTCTCTAAGTGTGTATTTATGGTGTAATTACCTGTGAAATATATCAGAGGGGGGTTTCATTTCCCGTTTTATCGTTCTAATTTGAATTTATTGTATGGCCAAATAGAGTTGTAATAAAGTTGTTGTGTCAAAATGTGTGAAGCCTTTTTCGTTAGACGGAATTTTTTTTTTGGGTTCGCTGCAAGATATCTATTCTAGAGATAAGCTTACCTATGTAACGTGTGTTTTTATGTGAGTTTTATATACATGTACAATAAGGATTTTTTAATGCGCCTTGGTATCTATTATGCTTTGAATTTTAGTAAGTAATATATATTTGTATTGTCCCACATAGGGTGTACCAGGAAATATCTAGTCTAAAAAGACGAAAATAGTGAATTTCGGGAAAACAAAAATCGGAATTTTATAATTCTGATTAACAATATGTATAGCAAGATATGGATATTCGTTTTTATCATCACTTAACATCAGGTAAGATGGAAGCCATGTTCTTACACGTAAGAAACGAAAATATACACTGACCATTATGCTACCGGAAGTCAATGAATTTTTTGATTTTTGACTGCTTTTTAGCGGCAGAGTGCAGCCACCCGGATTGCGGAAGACCCAGGTTCGATTACTGGCTGGGTCGGGTAGGCATTTAATTTTTTCACTGTTCATAAAGTTGTTCAAAGGATGTTTGGAAGTCCTTTGTAACGTCAGCTAATGAAAAAAGCCATGCGCACCAAAGCGTTTCTGCGCCACAAAGGTTTACTATAAACTATTGTGTGTCACCAACACTGTCAAAGGCAAGGCATGCATTCAATTTCAGTTTCAATTTGCTTCATAAAGTCAGTGACATATTCTTAAAGTCTTTGAAGATAGAAAAGCGCACAGTTCATATGCTTTCTCCATGATTTCAAGACACGGCCAATCTTCGCCTTTAGCGCCATTTGGTCTGTCACATCCATATAATTCTTTTCTATTCTTGTATTATATGTTTAAACTATTAGATGTTCAAACTGTTCTGTCCGTTGTGTTAGTTATTTTATGTTGTCCTGTTTTTTCATCTGTGTATCCTGTTTGTATTTGTTATTGTGCAGGTCAATAAATGTTCCTTATTCTCATTATTCTTATTCTATTAGATTTCCCCTACTCTACATCAAACTGTTCGTAGCGAGTCACACAAATCACTTCCTGTTTTTCGGTAGCTACTTTTAGTCGCCTCGAGAAAAGTAAAAAATTATGTTTTGTTCTGGTTTCCTTTTTGATAAGGTTTCAATTACTTTTACTACATAATATGTATATCCGGCATTGTACCAAAGTTACCTTTAAGTCTTCCTAAATACTGTATTATCGAAACTTATAATAAGTGACAGTCCAAAATAAGATACGTTGTGAAATAATAGTTCATAAATTCTCAAAGAAAGTATTACCTTTGTCTTCTTTTATTACCTCACCATAATAAAACAGCAGTAAATAAGTATATTGCATGTTATGTAATGATACAACAAAACTCTCTTATTATGCTAATAGAGCTAAGGGGTGGTAACTAGGTAATTGCCTTCTGATGTGTTCTCTGACACAATTTGAGGCTCTTTTTGGAGTAGACTCATTCTAGAAAAGCATGTTCCACAGTAGTCCACATCTTCACATATCGTCTGGCAAGGTCCACTAGTAAAGTAAAGTAAACAGCCTATAACTGTCCCACTGCTGGGCAAAGGCATCCAACATTGAAATCAAGTCATCGCTACAATTGATGGGTAATGGCTTAATCACCACGCTTGCCAAATGCTGGTTGGTGATCACAAGCCCGGGGTATGCATCGAAAAATCCGAAATACATTTTGCCCGACCTGGGAATTGAACCCGGGACCTTCGGGTATCGGACCGACCACTCTGCCACTCGGCCACCGAGGCGCAAGGTCCACTACCTTGTCAAATATTACCTATTTATCACACTAATATTATAAAAGCGAAAGTTTGTGTGTATGTATGTTCGTTTATTTGTTGCTTCTTCACGCTGCAACGGATGGATGGATTTGGATGAAATTCGGCATACAGATAGTTTATAAGCTGGATTAAAACATAGGATACTTTCTATCGCGATATTCCCACGGGTACGGGAACCACGCAGGTGAAACCGAGAGCGGCCGCTAGTTTTTATAAAAAATAGCAAAAAGGCATCGTTTTGCGATAGGGCAAGCGAATGCCTAGTTCATTGCGCGATACACTACAGTAGTAACAGAAATAACGCAATGAACAGAGAAATTGCTCGCCGCGACGAAAATCGCCAGTATTCGCGGTATGCGGGTCGGTAAAGCGTGTTTGTTTTAACGAAAACACTATTACCATCACTATTTGACCCAATGCTGATTGTTAATGAATACCACCTTTACGACATTTAGAATAAAGGCCATCCTCAGTACAAAAAAACTGCACAAATTGCTGCAAATTGATTGTCAGGTCATTATAATAAATGTCAAGGATCTCTATACTCTTAAAACACTCGGACAACATTCAAATAAGTTGATAAATAAATAAAAAAAGCTACAGCCAAATATCGAACTAGGTTTCACGTAAACACTTCGCATTGAAACGAAACATTTTTATATGGATGGGCTCATGTTTATTATTTTGACTACTTATTTTGATTTGTTTATTATTCTGCCCTTTTGTGCTTCTGCGGTACACACATGTATCAAAATTTGTTTTTGTTATTATTATACTCTTTATTCATTTTTTTCCTTAAAACTAGATTTTTACAATATTTTAATATAAAAGCAATAAAACATTATAAAAACCTAATCCTAGAGTACCGCCAGCAGCGAGGCAGGACCCAAACTACCGGTGGTCAGGGCTGCAGAGTGAGGAACCTCCTGACAATACGTGCCGTGTCAAGGAGTACAGCCTTTTGCATCTGACCCTTGACCCAACCTTTCAGCGAGAGCCTCTCTAGGTGTTGATCGAGGCTCTTGGCTAAAAGACCGTTTGCCGAAACGACTATCGGTACAATAATGGTTGAATCCACATCCCACATGACGGTAACCTCATGAGCCAAGTCAAGGTACTTACTGAGCTTGTCCTTCTCGGCTTTCACGAGGTTCTCATCATGAGGTATGGTGATATCAACCAGTATTGCCTGGCGCTGGGATCGGTCGACCACCACGATATCAGGCTTATTGGCGACAATAGTCCTGTCCGTAATGATAGAGCGATCCCAGTAGAGCGTTGCATAACCATTTTCGAGTACTGGCGCAGGTGCGTACTTATAGTATTATTATTAGTTTTAATTGGATTTATTATCTTATTTTATTTTTGTAATGAGTGTAGTGATATATTCTACAGTGTCTAGTTTCATGAGGTCCTAAATTCGTTTTCTTTCTGTCCGGGTTCCGTTTTCTAGTGGTAGATGAGCGCTGTTTTTTCAATAAAAATAATGATGAGTAACCAGATAGTAGTAACAATATTGCTTTTCCTAGTATTTTCTTTTATTCTTCATATCTGTCTTATATATATATAACGCGAATCATATTTTATCCCTTAACGCGTGAACGCAATATTGCGGTAAGGATGTGTCCACAACAGAACGCACAAAACCGCCACACCAGACATATACATATATTTACATATATTTAAGCAGTCGGTACCTGTGGCTTTATAATTGTAATGGTTCCTGCGATTCAGACCTAGTGTCTTGTGCAGCAGCCGCTGTAAAGTTCTATAACGGTTCCTTAAGCACCTGTATCAAGGCGTAAAATTAGTTCTTTCTAATTAGCACTAACTAGTTTTAAGTGTCCTATGTATCTGGGACGCTTGTATTTGTATCATCATCATCATCATCATCATCTCAGCTAAAAGACGTCCACTGCTGGACAAAGGCCTCCCCCAAGGGTCTCCACGACAACCGGTTTTGTGCTGCTCGCATCCAGCGGCTTCTCGCGACCTTCACCAGATCGTCGGTCCACCTTGTTGGAGGCCTTGTTGTGTTTGTATGGTAATAATAAATATAATCTAAATATTTGGTAATATCTCTATAATCCCGAATAAGGCGGATAGTGTATAGTCCCATGGCTTCAGAAAATTGTGGACTATGTTTGAAAAGCACAAGTTTGTTACAAAAGAGAATCGCAAATTGACAACCCTAGGTCCAACTGATGGGTACGTATTTGAATGTCTAAAATTAAAAAACCTAACATAATAACCTACATTTTAAATCACTAAAATCTTAATACCTAATGGTTGTTTGACTTATATTTAAAATACCAAAACCTTAAAATGTCAAATGTTACTGAAGTTCATAATGATAAAACTTGAAATACCTATGTACAAAGTCCCTAAAATTGATTTACCTCACAATTAATTGACCAAAATAAGAACGCAAACGCCTACCAAAAATGTATCAATTTAACTACCAAAAAAATTCGAAACGCTTACTAGAACGGATAAATGATCACCAAATTGTGTTTCCTAAAGAATTATAAAAAGGATTGTGACCACTGAGGGCGGTCACACGCGACGTTGGGAATTAAGTAGGTATGGGAAATAAGGGAAGAAACGGGCCAGCAAAGTCAGTCGTGACTTGGCTAAATACCGGTTCAGGGTTAACCCTGTCCGCTGGAAGGTCACCCATGAATGGGGCTGTAGGTTGAGCGCGGCATCGGAAACATCTAATGCATTTAAATACCCGGCGTCGGACCGCACGGCGAGCGGATAGTATCCAGAATTGCTGGCGGTGAATAGCATGTAATGTATCCGCACCAGGATGGCAGTGTATTTTGTGATAATGGTCAATGATGAGGTCTACGAGTGGGCTAGAGCTGGGTAGAATGAGTGGATGTTGAGCATCGTACCTAATTGACGCATGAGAGAGACGACCACCGACTCTCAAGAGACCGTCTTTCAAGAATGGTGAGAGACGCTGGAGTCTGTTGGTACAAAGTTTATCAGTTTGAAGACGATGAAGATCCTCTGCAAACTCATTCTGTTGAACGGAGCGGACCAAGAATAATAGAGCGTCCCTACGCTCACTAGCTGTCAACGGGCCAGAGCGCCGTACGTCGTGCGTGTGTTTGCAATTAAAAAGAAAGCGCTTGATACAAGCCGTCACTCTAACAAGCTTGTCAAAAGAGCTAAAGCGAGTAAGCAGCTCATGGTCAGGCCAGGAACCGCTATATGAGCTGGCACCTTTTGTGGCTTAAGTCCTGGTAAAGCATGGTGACCTAAAGCGATTGGCATCTTGGGCCAGGTATGAGGAGGCTGCTTAAGCCAGCTGGGAGACCACCAGATGTCATGAGTTGAAAGAGCGTGAGCTGTTATTCCCCTGCTTGCACAGTCAGCAGGGTTGAGATTCGTGGGAACATGTCTCCACGTGGGGTTGGTCGGACTAGACTTTATGTTAGCCACTCGATTGGCCTCGAATATCTGGAGTCGATGAGAGGGCGTGTTGAGCCACGCTAGAACTATTGTGCTATCTGACCAACAGATATGTACGCTTATAGTAATGTGAGCTGACAATTCAGTTGACACTCGAGTCATGAGCTGTGATAAAAGAGCCGCAGCTGATAGTTCCAGCTTGGAAATTGTGAGGCGAGTCTTAATAGGCGCAACCCTTGACTTGGCAATGACTAGATGTACATTGACCTGTCCACTGACATCCGGCTCGAAGGACCAGAAAATGTGACCACTGAGGGCGGTCACAGGCGACGTTGGGAATTAGGTATGGGAAATTAGGGACTTACTTGGTAGGTACTTTGGGGAAACTCGAGCAGACGTTGATGGCGTTGCCACGTTACGATTGTCGTGGCGATGGCGCTGAGCTGGTAGAAGTCTCTTCTTCTTAATAATGTCTACTTACAACTATAGCACATATCAGTTCGCGCACACATACACACGCGCACACGCACTTTATGAAGGGGTTTTCACCCACGCAGTTGAATCTTGGAGCTGAATGCACTATCAAAGCGGTTATGTACCGGCCGGTAGGCTATCGAACGAGATAATCTAGAATAATCTAGAAGGTTTGAGCGGAGAGTTTTGCGGATCGGAACTCACGTCGTCGTTACACGTCACGGGTCAAGCAACACACTCGCGCCGCCGTCGGTTGTGCGGCGTATCTTTGAGTTAATGAGTGAGCGGGCAAACGAGCGAATGAGACCGTCGCGTTTTTTGGTGCGAACAAGGATACAATTTACATTTTTATTAAATGCCTTAAAATATATGAATACCTTTTAGCTGCATTTCAGACCAAATATGTTATATTGTCACCAAATAGATAATACCAATACTTTATGCCTCGAGTTTCAATTTGCTTATTTTGGCTTTCTGTTGTCTAATAAAAAAAAATAACTTCGAAATTCAAGACAATCGCTACGCTGCGGTTCGCGATTGTCTTAAGTTTCTAACCTATCACGTGACCTACAGGAGTAGGGCAGCTAGTATCCTTAATCACTTTGAATAATAGTGTAAAAAAACGGTCAATTTTATGAATCTACCCACTTTTACGCTCGCGGAACCTGATGATCCACTACTTCAAAGACATAGCTCGCAAGTGGTGCATTATTTTAGGTGTTTTGACCATTTGGTATTTAAAATGTTGGTATATCAAACTTTGGTGTTATAACTATAAACATTTTAAACATTAGGTAATTAGTTCTATCGGTATTTTCATCTTAGATATTTCGTTGGTATGTATTAGTTGCTTAGGTATCTTAAAACATTGGGTATTTAGATTTTAGTGATTTTAAATGAAGGTCATTTTATGTTAGGTTTTTTTTTAATTTTAGACATTCAAATAGGTACGTACCCCCAACTGATACGTTGCTCTGTGGTCTTCAGCCTCTTGGCCCGAAAAAAACAGAAGTCAGTTGAACAGTTGATTTTTTTATAGATTTTAGTAAATCGACGTATGGTAATTTCCTTTTTTACTATTCAATTAAACGCCTCAGTGGCCCAGTAGCAAGAGGGCTCAGTCCGAAGTACTGGGTTCAATTCGTAAAATAGGCAATATTTTTTTTCACCATCTCGCATTTGACCTGGTGATTCAAAACCAATTGTCATCAATTTTAGCAATGATTTCATTTAATTAATGGAGCCTTCTGCACAGCCGTGGAAGAGTATAATGGGCTAATACTACTTACTAAACGAGTTTTATACATAACTAGTGAACCCGGCGGACTTCGTACCGCTTTGACAGTTTCCATCAAGTAATTAAATTCTCTTTGGTTGCCATGACAACAAAAGAAACAAATCATTTTGTATTGGAAAATTAGATTGTCATTATTAGTATATTTATAGTGTAATTCCCATGGGAATATCGGGATAAAAAGTATCCTATGTGTTATTCCAGGTTATAAACTATCTGTATGGCGAATTTCATCCAAATCCATCCATCCTTTGCAGCGTGAAGAAGGAACAAATATACGAACATACTCACAAACTTTCGCATTTATAATATTAGTAGGATTATGTAATTAAAAAGACTTGAATAATGATCATATAAGTCACATAATAACAAATACAAAACCGTACTATGATCTAGCTGATTTTCTAATGGTCTAATAACAGTTTGCATCTTTGTCTTATATAACAGTACTACTGCTTCTTTTTTATGAATGTAACCACTACTTTCTTAAACCGTCAATATAATATTTGTAACTCACTTGTGAACCAGTTGCAAACCGGTTTTTTGCAATGTCACCGACCACCGTCTATGTCACGCTCATAGTCATTAACGAAACTTTATATAATAAAAATACATAAGATGTTAATCCTACTAATATTATAAACGCGAAAGTTTGTAAGTATGAATGGATGTTTGTTACTCTTTTACGTAAAAAGTATTGAATGGATTTGGATGAAATTCGGCATACAGATAGTTTATAACCTGGAATAACACAGAATACTTTTTATCCAGATATTCCCATGGGAACGGGAACCACGCGGGTGAAACCGCGAGCGGCCGCTAGTTCAATTATAATTTTACTCGTCGAACAAAAACTCACTGGCTCGAATATAATAAATAAATGCTTTATTTGCTTAAAACACGGTATCCATAGTTAGTTGTAACAGATATAGTGCAAGTCACTGCGCCATAGAGATTCTCTTCAACCAAAGTCATAAAATACGCAATTCGTTGAAGCATTTCAAATGAATACGGAGAAAATTACGCAAAATATAATAAATTATGCTTCAATCAAATTTTGGTATTTGAATAAAATTGCATTCGGTATTTAATTAATTAACTAATGAAAAAAGGAATATAATATGTGGTAATTAATTATAACGTTAGTAATTGATTTGAACATTATCTTTTAAATTGTATCATATATGTATTCAAAGTTAGCAAAGCCTTCCACTAAAACCTTCAAAGTACCTTAGATTTTAAACCAGAACTCTTGTTGTAATTATTTTATAAAAATAAATGTATGTGCTAAACATATTTTTTGATAAATATTTACTTGAAATTACGTAAATACCTTTAACAAATGTATTACGTATACGGTTAATTTTTGTTTTATTAAAATATGAAGCATTAAATGCAATATATGACACTCTCTTTTTTTTAATATTTCGTCCATATTTAGCTATTATTTTTTTATATTATTGTACATGAATGTAAAAAAATATATTTGTTAATTTTAACAAAACCAAATCTGTATTTTTCCATTTGTCATTCATAACTTATCATTACTTATACTATGAAGACTCTTTGAATAATTAAATTGCGGATTATATAAAAATATACCCACTTTAAACTATACCTACCTAACAAGAAATTCATTGCATAACTGTCATGGTGTGCCCAAAACCCAGAAGTAATATTAATAATTCATCAAACGTGCAAGGTACTGTACCGGTACCTATTTAAAACTTGTCGCAATGTCCCAAACAAGTCCCATTAACATCTTCACTCACATCTTTGCTTACGATAAGAATTGAACCCACTATACCGCTTTCACTCTCTACCGTACTTGTATGACATAACTTGCGTACGGAGGTCTTAGCAGGCGTTACAGAAATATACTTTAGTACCAAGGAGTAAACGACCTTTGTATTCGTAAATAAAAAAAGAATATTAAAAAAGTAAGGATCTTTAAAAAGATCCCCTTTCACAGCAACTTAAACAAAAAGTTTAGTTCTCCGCGAACTTTAAACAAGTCGTTTATTGCAACTGAATTCAATCTAAAGCCTGTTAAAGTTAGCTAAAAGTCAGTGGAGCTTATAGGCGACTTCCCAGAGCGAAATAAACAAAAGAAGAATAAATTAAAAATAATAAAACTTACAGATTGAAAGATCCGGCTGATACTAGCCACAAACACAGAGAAATGGCTTCGAAAAAGGTAACACGTTTGAGAATAGAAGCGGTTGACTCGGTTCACGGTGTGCGACTGCGGAATCGTCGCGCGCGCAGGTGAATGTGAACGTCACTTACCACTCTTGTTTTGCTATTAGCCGCATTGAGAAGTGCACTCGGCGTTCCTTATTGCCAATGGATGGACGCCTCCTCGATTTAGCAGGGTCATCGTTTGTCGTGTGCGTTGAACTTTGCGGTCTATTTGTATGGCGATTGTTATGCTGGTCAGGTCCGACGTCTCTTATTTTTATTCAGGCTCTTTGGAGGTTCTACGTTGGATCCGTCTAGATTGAATTCTGATAAATGGTAAAAATGTGCGAGCTAACAGGAAAGTTGAGCTAAAAATTAATTGGCAGTGTGACTTTTTGATAGGTATTTATTTATTTTTGTCATTCAATTCTAATAAATGAATAAAAGCTCCTTTAAACATTTTTAAGTAGAGATAAAAACTCGACGGTGAAACTTCTTGAAGATTTGCGAATTTAAGCGATGGACCTTTTTGCCGGTTGCTTACCTACACATTATTATAACTTTTTAAGTGCTTTTTAGTTTGAGAGTATCCTTGGTGATTGGGTGGGTAAATGTTATGATAAAATATATCAGTTGAATTCAAAATGGTATTTAAAAAGTTTAATTTAATAATAAAAAATCACTTTTAAACTTTGTCGTTCCATTTTAATCAAAGGTTCGTCGGGTATATAGGTATGTCTATGATAGTAGTTTACGTTAACCCCCGTTATAAAACCTATGATAAAAAGTCCGTTTTAAGACAATACAATACAATATTATTTATTTGTTTGCTTGTTGGAAGATTAACAGTCAAATATTAGTCCTTACTTATGAAATTTACGTTTTGTATGAAGATTTTTTATAAAATTATATTTTTTATACTCACGTTTTTTTTAATTTTCTTAGCATCTATTTATGTTAACACTATAAAAACTGTAGAGTAGTGTGTTTGTTTCACTAGCTAAATATAGCAGACATTAAAAAGAAAAAAATCAAGACCCTTTAAAGCTACAATGAAACAAAAGGTCAATTCCGCGAACAAATAAAGAAATCAATGTTTAAAAAAAATTGGGCGATAAAGACACAAAATGAATAATCATTGTTATTACTGAAGCATAAATAACATAGTCCTAACTAAATGTATGTAATAATATTAACAACCGATATTGACTTTTAGAAGTAATACACGTATTATTATGTGAGAAAAAAACGTCAATTTCATAGGTAAGGACCCAATATTAACTATTATTACTAGACAATGTGAGTTAACCAATGCCGTTTACAAATCTCCACATATAGGATCACCATACAAATAGTCAATTATAATTAAGGCGACGCATCGCTAAACAATAAATCTCATACGTTTTGATACGAGCGTTTGCGCCCCGTACCATAAGAAAAACTGGTTTTTTTTTCCTTCAAATTAAAACTACAAATTATTTAAAAAAAATGAACTACAATTTTGAAGTGTGTGTTAAGACTAATCTACTAAGAAAATTTTGATGCTGAAATCGGTCTGGTTAGCCTGTAAAATGTTTTAAAAGAGGTTACTTTGATATTTTTTCTCTGTTATAAAAGTTGAAAAATCGTGTTTCTGCAACTAACAAAATGAAGTCAATTAAATGAGAAATCATGTCATCAAATATCACTTTCATATGTTTTGTAATTGTTGAGAAAAATCAAGATCCCCGCCACGTAAATTACCAATGCGTCGTCTTAAACAATGAATTAAATTTATAAGTGTATTCGCATCATAAAACGACAAGGTTTTTCGTGTAAATGCATCAAAGGACCAGTTATCGCCGCGGTGTTAAGCATATTAATTTTGACAGGGGGCTAAGTTATTCGTGTCGTCTGCAATCTTGAGCGTCGATACACACTAAGCGAAACAACAACTTTCCGATAGTTTTAGAATACTCATATTTGAAACTAAAATACTTCAATGGAAAAATTACCTCTTCTCAGCTTAATGTCACATTCTGGGCTGTTTAAAAGTTAAAGTATCGTTGACTAAGTGATAACCATAGATCGGAATATGTAGAGTTTATCCTGTGAATTGCGTCATAAGCATAACGTTATCAATAGTATGGATAACCCGATAAAATAATAAGAGAAAATACACTTTTATCTCTTTTGCACGTCAGACTATCAAGGTGTGATTTAGGTGATTGTTACTGGAGATTATTTTCAAAAATCTTATACTTTGTTTTATCCAAATTTTGGAAAAAACTAGGTTTGCTTAAGATTATCCATGATATGCTAACATTGCAAAGGTATGTCAAAAAACTCTACCTAATCCGATCTATGGTGATAACAGAGTAATAAAACTCGATGGCGCAGTGGTAAACGCATCCGGTCTGTGAGTGCTGTGAGGTTAAGCAACTTTCGCAAAGGCCGGTCATCGGATGGGTGACCAAAAATGTATCATCTTTAGCTCATTCGTGCTTCAGAAGGCACGTGAAGCCCAACATTAGCAGTCGTTAATAACCACCAATCCGCACTGGACCCATGTGTTGGTTTATGGCCCGTTCTCCCTATCCATCCTTATGGAAGGCTTGTGCCCCAGCAGTAGGGACATAAAATGAGCTAATGATGATGATGATGATGATAAATTGTTTTCTAAAGTTTACGCGAACACTACACATTGAAATGAAACAACTTCTACGGATCTACTCGCGTTTATTTTACACATTACTTATTTAATGTTTATCCTGACGTTTCGAACCCTTTGCAGGGTCCGTGGTCACAGGGAGACTGAGGTGTTGGTCGTCTCATAATTAGTTGGTAGCTTGTATACCCTCATTTAAATTTAATCAGGTGCGTTCCGTTTTAAAACTGTAAGCTCTTTCTGCGTAAAACGGAACGCACCTGATTTCGGACGGATCCGTAAAAGTTGTTTCATTTCAATGATGATGATGATGATGATGATTTGATTACAGATTTTTTAACCGCCTCTGTAGTCTAGCCGTTACACCACCAGTCTGAAACACAGGTCCCGGGCTCGATTCCCAGCGGCTACATAAGTATTTGTATTTGGTTTGGTCGGAGGTAAGGCTTGATTTAAATCCTCTTAGTTAGGTACCACTATTAATCTAAGTTTATCGCCATAACATCAATGTTAGTAGCGTAGCATTGTTGCGTTCAGACAGTTAGAGATACGATACCAGTTCCTCAGTTGATAAGGATTCCGGGTGAAGAGTAGAGTTTGTTTATGTGTTTTTAAATACTAATACCTCCAACAGGATCGGAGCCTATTTTTAAACTAAATTTCTCTTTCATTCCAGTTCTCGCTTATATGCCTCTCGTACTTTCATTCTTCATACTACTCTTTCATACTTCATCTTTTATACTATTGCGGGTGGGATGCCCGTCTATTTTGGCTAAACAAACTGATCTATCATATCCTTTTTTATTTCTTTATTTTATTGAGTCTCTTGGGGGGAGCAAAGAAGGGTACACAATTTTTTATTATAAAGGTCTTATCATACATAATTCTTATACACTAAAAACAATTTTACTTATTTTTACGCTAGTTATTACAAAACAGATACAAAGAGGACTTATTTACTACAATTTTTGCTTACGGCACTATAATCGATATTATAGGCGAAACAAACACTTATTTACTAATGAAGAGTAGAGTTGCGGCTCGGCCCCGGCCTCAAGGTTCGGTACCCGGCAGGTTCGGCAGGTATTTTTATTTAATAGTTGTAATTATTATGAGGCAAATTATGTCGCAAGAAAACAAGCACTTCTGCGCGATTGGGATCAAGCCGGTTTCGTTTTTCTTCGTATACGAGCCCAGTCTCTGAAAAAAGACGTTCCGAATGTACGGAACTAGACGGCGCGGCGTAGCAAAAAGCTTTTTCACAAGTTTTGTAAGGATGGGAAAATGTGAGCCATTTTTTTGCGCGCCAAACGGCCTAAATGAATACCGAGTCGGCTCGGCCGGGTCGCGAACAGTTCGGTATTTTTAAACCGAACGGTTCGCGATCCGGCGCCGGCGGCTTTCCGGTATAATTAAGGTTCGTTACATCACTAGTGAAGAGCGCTTCCAACTTCGGCCTTATCACATTTTTATATTAGGTGAGATAAAGACCAAGTACTTACGCGTATTAGATTTAAAAAAACCTTTATTTATCAGATTACTAAGTGTAAGTAACCCCTAAAATTAAGTTTAAAACGATTTACGAAGCATGAAATTTGGGGAGTGCCAACATTTATTGGATCTAAACTAAAAGTTTTCGAAAGGGTTCGAGCCCCAATTAAAATCAGTAGTTAGGCCGACGGGTCTTTGATTAAGAGATAGCGGTCTTTTTAATTGCTATCATATTTAATATAAGTAATTTTAATTTTTTTATTTTTTTTTATTTAGCTTCTAATACTTTATTATAAATTTATAAGTTAAGTTAGATGCTTTGGAAAACACGTCTAACCGATTGTCCCGGTTGTTATATATACATATATATAATGGCTGACTGGTAGAGAATACCTCAGGCATTACGTCCGCCATGTAGGTAATTTATGTTGTAAAAGTTTTTTAATAAATAAATAATATTGGGAACGTAGCCGTTAAAACCGCCGCATTGGGCTAATGTGGTGGGTTATGGCCAGATCGCCCCATGTGATGTATTATGTCCCTAAATGATGGTTTTTTTTTGGTAATTTTCTAACAATGAAACCGAGCTAGATCGATTTATCGCCCCCGAAACCACATGCAGACAAAATTTCATGAAAATCGTTTCTCAGATTCAGATTATATAATATACATTTACACAAGAATTGCTCGTTTAAAGGTATTAGATGTGAAGAAGGTGATTATGCTAAGGAGAGTCAAAGGTCGCGGTTATGGAATTTATAGCTATCACAATAATTACCATAAATTAAGCATAGAGATAGGTGATCTAATAGTCAAATGTATTTAGAAATGAAACAACTTTTACGGATCTACTCGCGTTTATTCAATGTGTAGTGTTCGCGTAAACTTTAGAAAACAATAAATGTATTTACGAGATATAGTGAATATATAAAAGATTAAAAAACATTTTTGCTTCGTCCTGTTGTTCTCTAAGCTTATCATCATCATTATCATTATTAGCCCCTGTCGACCCACTGCTGGGCATAGGCCTCTCTTTGTTTACGCCATTCGCCTCGATTCTGTGCTAGCACTGCTAGTTTAAACTGAGCTAAGCTTAAATTGTATTAAAATAATTATGTATCAGTTTATAAGTGTTACATTACCATTTTTCCAAAACCAATATGAAAAAAGCAACTTTTCGTTCCCTGTGAACCGTTCACACAGCCGCAAAGCTAAAAATGTATGTACGGAACATCCTCGGAGGGTCCCAAGGTCGTCGGGCGCGCGACAAGTTCCAGCGAGCCGGGTCAATAAACCTGAAAATAAAAACAAAGTGTCGCCGGCCCTTCGACTTTTGAAGACGACCCTGTTTTTAGGACGGCCGCGGCCCTCTTTTATAATTGACAGCTTTTTAAGAACATTATACGAAGATAATATGTGTATTATTTACATGTGTAAAACTTTTAAAAAGCTTAATGCTAATCCATCAATTTACTTATGCTGGCAGTCATTACCAGGCCAGACAGTAGATAGATAGAAGCATGGTAACGATATTTCTAGGTTCCACATCCTACAGATAAAGAAAGAGTCTCTTGACCAGTCTTGAGAATCACATTCAGGACCAAATGACCAAATAGACACCTTCAAGACTGTGGTTCCACTTCCATTGCCTCGCGTGCCGCCTGGTCGTCGCAGTGGGCGCGTCGCAGTGGGCGCGTCGCAACGTGATGCAAGCTCTAGTCCTATGTACCTATACATACCAATCCTTATTTTTAAAATTAAAAATTGGCAGTCTATATGAATTATCACTTATCATTTCTGTAGTCACTGTTATCAGTCAAAGAAAATATTGTTTTATATAATATAACTTGTAACAAAAATACTTTGACACTGGCTGACCGCACAAAGCCACTGATTAAGGGAATAAAACAGTTCTATTAACCCATACAGAAATGCTAACAAGCGTGTCTAAGGCATGGGCGGAGCTATGTATGAGAAATGAACTACAATTTCTCCAAATCAAATCAACGCGTGCATCTAGAGGGTAAACGAGCTTTTATAGCAGTATTATTGCAGTTGTGAAAACGAGACGCGTGTAGCGGTGAATATACTCGCGTCTCTTTTCCACAACTGCAATAATACTCTTAAGAGCTCACAGTCAGGGGGCAGCTTCCAACGTAATATTATGCGAGTTACCCTTGGGTTTACTCGACACTCACTACCAACAAGTGCACAACAACCCTGCTAAGCGAACTAAAAGGTGCAGAGGACAATTTCTTTAAGGTCAAAACACGAAACGCGTTCACCATTCGGTACTCAAATTGTTCCCATCTGTCAAGTCCCTTATAACAGAACAAGGACAGATTTTTTAATGGATAAGATAGCAAACTTAAGGGGTAGGAGGGTAAACAAAGACATTCCCACTTAAAAAGTATGCTTTTCCCCTACGTGCGCACTGTTGATCGAAGACCGATGTTGGTAGACCTAGCATTGCCAAGTTACGAAGGTTGCATTGAAAAACCAACCTAGCGTGTACTATAAGTTACATACGCTTTTTGATATTGTATAATTAAAGGTTTAAAGGCGTAAAGTTGTAAAACGTTGCTATACTTCATGTTGCGTACTCCCAGAGAAACATTCGCACGGTGAGAAACAAAACACATCTGCAAACCATTACCACAAAAGAAGGTTTGCAGAAAGTAAGCTTTATACAAACGCGTTCAAGCAACGCAAACATAGTCAACCTCTCACGGACACGCACCGATCCGAACCGAACTTTTCGGAGAATCTAGTAGGGCACGGGGACACGCACTAGTGCGTGATGCCGTTCCCTCTAGAAAACCTGCGAAGGTGATTCACCCGAAATGAAAAATGAAATGAAAGATTTCACATGAAATGAAAAATTATTTATTAAGTTCACACAGTAATACATGAAATAAAATTAAAATAAAATAGAATTCAAAAATGCAAAGTGACACAAAAAAGGTATCCTCAGCATTTGTCAGAACACCAAAGGTGTCCCGACGCTGATCTTCCGTGGAAACCTAGAAAAGAGGACACCAGAAAACAACAAACAAGAGAAACAAAATGTACCTACTATACTACTATAATTGAATTGTTTTCTAAATGAAACAACTTTTACGGATCTACTCGCGTTTATTTTACACATTACTTATTTAATGTTTATCCTGACGTTTCAAACCCTTTGCAGGGTCCGTGGTCACAGGGAGACTGAGGTGTTGGTCATCTCATAATTAGTTGGTAGCTTGTATACCCTTATTTAAATTTAATCAGGTGCGTTCCGTTTTACGCAGAAAGAGCTTACAGTATCTTTTGGTCTGGCAGTATGGTGTCGGGGCTGGGATTTAATATTTTGTATGATGGGATCCCAGGCTGGTGGTAGATTTCAACCGTCTTCTCTATTAAAATTAGGATGTTTTTTAATTTCAATAGCCTCGCGTATCATCCTAGGGATGAATCGTTGTTATTTGTGGTTTATCAAATCTGATGTAATGGTTGGGCATACTGCAGACTTATTTTCGCGCCTACTATAATTAATAAATAAGTTAAGTTTCTTTATGTTTCTTTTTCTTTAAGTTAAAAATATGTATGAAAAGTAGACGAAATCAACGTTTTGTAGTCCCCTGATTCCTCCTCCAAAACTGGACCTATTTTTTTTTTTTTTATTAAAAATTGAAGAAAGGCTTTGGGTGTGTCGCTATGCTTTCATTTCTTTCATAAATTAATTATTAAGAAATAATTATATGAACCTTTAAAAACCGTAAAAATTGGCCAGATTTTCCGCTGTGTTCAGACATCCAGCAAACAAATTTGACAAGATTATATAATAAAAAAAAAACATAGAGACATAGCCAAAGCCTTTCTTTAATTTTTAATGTAAAAAGTAATTAAATCGGTCCAGTTTTGGGGGAGGAATCAGGGGACTACGAAACGTTGATTTTGTCTACTTTTCATACATATTTTTCAATTCAGTCGACCTTAGTGTTTCTTCTTAAGCTTACCTTCTGGCTCCTTATTATGTACCAAAACTATGGTAATTAATTAATTACGAAAACTCTTAAAAACTGAAAAAATGGTGGGTAAATAAATTCTGTTGCTCTTTTGTGTTTCGACAATTCTGCAAGGATTGCGCATTTTGGTGTGTCTGAAACTGTTTAATTTTTATAGAAGCTGTCTCTGAAGAAATCCTTTACTATACGTACCTAAGAATAACGGACGCTGTAGGGAAAATATTAATAATATTGAAGTATACTCAATTCCGTGCTTCGGAAGGCACGTAAAGCCGGTCCCGGCTGCATTAGCAGTCGCTAACACTCACCAATCCGCACTGGGCCCGCGTGGTGGTTTATGACCCGTTCTCCCTATTCATCCATAGGGAAGGCTCGTGCCCCAGCAGTGGGGACATAAAATGAGGTGATGATGTTACTCAATTATTTTAATTTTAATTAAAATTTAAAGATAAAATAGGTACGCCTCGTAATTAGAGTATTGGACGACCGTGCAAACAGTGCGAAGTTACCGCGAATATTTAGACAACTTTCAAATTGCCCCCGATTCGGAAACGAACCGTAACAAGGTCCAGCGTACGTCGCCGTTCCTTCCTTTCTAAAAGCGAGATAGGCCCATCGCATGGTCGCAAGGTCAGCGCTTAGTGACCGCGCATCATACCCCAAACGTACAGATCCGAATCAACTTAAGAGCGTTTACGACGCACACTAGCGCCGCCGCCGCCAATGAAAAAAAATAATATTTCTAGTAATTAGAGATAGAAATCAAATTATGCTCAACAAACTATTTGAATGAAGTAATTTACCTTTTTTACGTCACCTAATGAACATCTGACATGATAAGGTTTAGTTAAATACGGCGTTATAGTTAAAAGTGTCCGTTTTTGGCTGTAAAGTCTTATTTAACTAAACCATAACATGTCATATGTTCATTAGGTGACGTAAAAATGCTAAATTGCTTCATCCAAATAGTTTGTTGAGCATAATTTGATTTTCTATCTCTTATTACTAGATATGTTTTTTTTTCATTGGCGGCGCTAATGTGCAGCGTATACGCTCTTTAGGAGCCTTTAGACATTGAAATAAAGCAATTTATAACATCAATGTTAGTAACAATGTTGTGCTCCATCAGTTAGAGATAAGATAGCCAGTGCTTTAGTAATTGAGGATTCCAAGTGAAATGTAGTTCCACCTTCAGCCTTATCATCAATTTCAGCGCCATGAGATTGAGATAAATGTCAAGTGCTTACTGATAGCGGAATAAAAAAATAGTAACTTGACATATCATTTTAATATGTAGGTGGTAGTGTTCGCGTAAACTTTGGACAACAATAAGCCTTCATCCGCCTCGAAGGACCAATATTAAATGGTTTATCTGTATGGCAATACTAATAGTGTTGAAAATAAAACCGCTGAGAGTAATGAAAAAATGAATAATATAAATTCTCATGTGAACCGTTGATAGCACGATTCAGAAACCAATCCGCGCCATCTTCTAAAAGCTATTAATAATAATAACAAAACTCTTGGACACGGCGCGGATAGGCCGAAGGTTCCTGTCTCTGCAGCCCTAACCACCGGCAGCTTGAGCCCTCCCCCGTTGCCGGCGGCACCCTAGGCTAGGTTTTTTATAATATTTTTATGTTTTGTATGTGCTTTTGTATTTTACTTTTATATTAATATTATAACAAACCTAGGCTAAGAAAAAAGATAAATAAAGAGAATAATAATAAAAGATTTATTTGTTTCTTCACCATTGGGTACTTAAAGCTAAAACTATATTTAAAGAAAATGTTGTTCTATTGTGTAAGCCCATATACAGGATGGAAACTTTCAGCGGGGCAGTAAGGGGAAGTACCTTATCCGTTGCAGCTACACGAAAATGGTCTTAGGAGACTATCCATAACTTTTTATGGAATTTTGATCCCCATTCAAAGATTTTCAAAAAAATGTACAGTTAGCAAGAAAATAGCTATTTTACACAAAAACATTTTTTGATGCCAATCGATCCTGTTTCTAATACTGATCAAAAACTTCTATGGGACCAACCATCGTTGGAGTACTCAAAAAGTCACAAATTGCAAAAAACTTTTTCTTACATTTTGTAAAGAATTTGTGTAACTGAAATACAAAAAATAAAATAAAAGACAAATGATCACGTAGAATTTTACACATATCATAAAGAAGGCGTATTAATTTATTTTTTAACTTAACTTGATGTTATTCTTATTTAAAATCTTGCTGTTTCTTGCCCTACGATATCAAGTGCTCGAAGTGACCGCCATTTTGATAAATACATAAATTGATTCGTTTCTGTACCGATCTAGTGGCTGCTGACAATTTATTTGGATGAATTCCATACAAAAATTTGGTTAGTAAGTCTTTTTCTGACGCAACAAACTGTTAAGATTGTTTTTTATTTAATAATAACGAGTTCCAAATTTGAATTGTTTTTAAACTTATCTTTTTATTCAGTCAACAAAAAGATCTCAACCGTCACTAAAAAAGCTTTCGCGTAAAATTTTCATACAAAATGTACGGGAAAAGTTTTTTGCATTTTGTGTCTTTTTGAGTACTCCAACGACGGTTGGTCCCATAGAAATTTTTAATCAGTATTAGAAACAGGATCGATTAGCATCAAAAAATATTTTTGTGTAAAATGGCTATTTTCTTGTTAACTGTACATTTTTTTGAAAATCTTTGAATGGGGATCAAAATTCCATAAAAACTTATGGATAGTCTCCTAAGACCATTTTCGTGTAGCTTCAACGGATAATGTACTTCCCCTTACTGCCCCGCTGAAAGTTTCCACCCTGTATATATATCTTATTATTTTACGTACCTAGTTGTAATATCGGAAGGGTTTTGAACAAATTTTGATATTCCATATATAAATTGTATGGCAAAATTGCCAGCCACCGCGTTTGACGCCAGAAGGCGATCGGTAGTAGTGTTTTTTAAAAGTACCCTGTGATTTTAATAAATGCCACTTCTCAAAAGAACCAATGCAAGTAGGGTTACCATATCTTCGGATTTGACCTGAGATCTCAGGATTTTTAGGCTCCTGACAGAATTGCGGCCGGATTTTGGAAATCTCAGGATTTTTCGATTTTTCAATAAAGTACCTACTTACCATTTTTGACTTTGTTTCCTAGTAACTGCAAAATATCAGTAACAACATAGGTACTTATTTCCACAGAGTTTCGAATTACGTTTACGACAAAATCTCAGGACTTTTTTATTGAAATCATACTTTTTCTCAGGACTTTTCAATTTTCCATCTGGTATCCCTAAATGCAAGGGTCATCGCAGCCGTTCTTCTCCGTCCTTTCGAAATACGAGACAGTCCTACCGCAAGGCCGAAGCTCACTATCCACTTTTAACGCGTGGTGCAAGTAACGAGATAGAGCGATCTTTTGTACAAAATCATCATTCATCATTCGTCAGTAGTCTAACGAAGCTATGCGGATTGGTCCGTTTGGTTACTGACGCTTATAAATTTAATATACATACTATCATATAAATGTGGAGCTCGGTGAGCATTGAAGAGCTCGATGGCGGAATAGTTAACGGGCTTGGTTTGCGATTACTGAAACAACGCATAAGCATCAAGCACTCATTAATCTGCAATATCATGCATCTTTCGCAAAGGCCGGTCATTTAATGGGTAACCAAAAAAATAAAATGAAATGAAATGAAAATAAATTTATTTAGGACAGAACAGTTTAAACATAAAGATAAAAGTGGAAATAAAAAAAAAACATAGGAGTCCCAAAACGGTTCCGACTCAGCAAGATGCTAGCCTTGAGGTTAGCGCTGCTCTTCCGTCGGAACCGGTTTAAGTGATGCTGCGATAGCAACATAACCGTAACACACAAAATAAAAAATATAAAAACAAAGATAGCAGCCGTACGTAGGTATTAAAAACAGAAGATTAAAAAAAATATATAAATATAGGCTGTATATCCTAAATCCCTTCCTCTAACAGTATAATAAAAATAATAATAATAAAAAAACACATTCAACAAAAATTCACGAGTGACAGACAACAACAATGACAATCATTGACAGACAAACAAAATGGTTCGTTTCAGCCAAAGACCTAAGTTTCAGCAAGCAAGGCAAAATTCATCTCAACCACAAGAGCTGCGAACGCTACTTTATTTAAAAATGAATAAAAAGAATATTATTATAAGAACTAATAAACAAATGTTACGTCACGTCACAAAATATAATCTCGAGCTCCTCCGCGCTTCAGAGTTTACGTAAAACTGTTTGTCCCGGCTCGTAGTCGTTAACAAAAACCAATCCGCACTCGGCTCGCGTGGTGGTTTATGGCCCATTTCCCCTGCTGTGTTTCCGTCCCAGCAGTGAGGACAAATGAGCCAGTGACGATAAATGTAGAAATTAAATGAAACGAAATTTTACAAAATAACATGTTAATTTTGTATCTAACGCTAAATTAAACTCATTGCAATTCCGTCTGTTGTCCCCAATAATTAAATAATAAAAAGTATGCGAATGTAGCTAGTTGCCGCTTGTGTGCAGAACCAATCGAATGACGCGTCTCGGTGGTCAAACGATAGTAGCCAATGCACGGTTGACCTTAGCATTGTTATACGTGCGTGCCCAGACTCCATTGCTGGATGCATTTTTATGTTAATAGCTGTTTTGTAATTCCGTTGGCTCAAAGCTGTGAATTGTTGCAAAAGCTCGTTTGAAATGCACGACACCAGTAAAGTAGTAACTTTAGTATTGAAATTTACACATCGACATTATTTTTTTCGCTAGTAATATCCCAGCACGTAACAGCAGTTTAGTCAACCAAGTAACTAATACGCTTATATGCTATGTCACATAATCTATATTATTACTATTTACTGTATTAATGACTCCATTATTAAAATCTAGTCATCGTGGATTATGGTTGCTGAACATTGTCATGATCACTGCGTTTGTCAAATTCAGATGGTCACAAACCGCGGCTATGCATCGAACAAACCGAAACACACTGTGTCCTACCTGGGAATTGAACCCCCAGATTCAGGTCCGAGAGCTTTTCCACTCGGTCACAGACAACTGAATTAAAAAAGTACTTTTTAGGAGCGATTTCACATATCGGTATCCCATTCAAACTTCAAAGCTCTAATACTTTCAAAGCCATAGACCAATTTCAACGGAACCTTTCTATGCAAGCAAACATTATTTAATTCTTTATTATATAAATAGATGAGTTGACAACTCGACATGACTTAAAGTTTATACTGACATCCCCTACCAACCGTTAGATTACAAAAAGGTATCAGACAACCTTGCGCAAGCAAACTAACTCAAGGGACAACTAACTCGCAAAAGGGACTATCTACGTCAGGTCATAACACCAAATCAGGATGCGCCGAAGCGTATTCTTCATCCGGAACTCTTAAGACTTCTCAAGCGAGTTGCCTCGTGGACACTATAATCCACTACGAAACTGTAAGATGACTAGACCAGTTTATCTATATATTAATATGTGAAGCAAAAACTTTGTACCCCTTTTTACGAAAATTGCGTGGACGGAGGAGTATGAAATTTCGCACACTTATAGTTTATATAGAGAAGGAGTAAGGATGTTAATTTTTTAATTAAATTGTGCATAAAAATTACATTAAATCAATAAAACAATCATTACACACACTGCCATGTATTTGACACACACGCATATACTCTTATCAAAAAATTTCAAAAATGAAAGAGGAGCGGCCAAAATCTATCAATGCCAATCCAAACTCACATTCTTTTTTAATTTTTCATTGCTTAGGATACAACCCGTGCAGCCTTAATAAAATTACGGTCGAATTTCGACCACTGGGCGACCACTAGTATAAAGAATTAGGGCTAGTGTGTATTATAACGAAATGTGAAATGGCTCCTTAGGCAAAACAGTATCCGCTACAGCCTTTCACTTGTACCATCACGCGTAGATTACGCGCCATTCTCGGGGCATCGTAAGCTCGGTCTGGGAGTTTCCCACCATTGTGCTGGTCGCCATTGTGGCTGCACCTTGGCCGAAATTCACTACTAAGGCGGTCATTCCTAGTGCCGAGAGTGCTAGTTATATTTGACATTCGATATCGTTTTTTTATTGTTCCCTATGTGGTGCCGGGGATAAAGAATTGCACCACCCCATCTCTTCCCGTGGGTGTCGTAAAAGCCGACTAAGGGACCATTCCAGAGGATGGGCAGCAGCATCTCTCTGAGGTTACCCTCAACACTGCGATCGCCAACCCGCCTGCCAAGCGTGGCGATTACGGCAAATACCCCCCATGATGATTTGGGGGAGGCCTTTGTCCAGCAGTGGACGTCTTTTGGCTGAGATGAATCGTTTTTTTATAGCATTTGATTGGGGCTAGTGGAGAGACCTATAACCAAACAACGGGTAAATTAAGGTTCAAATCCTAAATTTAAAATTCGTTATCATTTATTCAGTTTAGGCTACATGTAGCTCTGTATGTCATTATGCCATCGTCAGTAAGTGTACAGAAGGCGGGAGTCCTTGTACTGAGAAGAACCGGCAAGAAACGAGAAGAAACGAGAGCGTTAAGATATTGGGAAACGTCCTATCACATAAACACACAAAATATAAAAGACAACCATAACATGTAAAAAAAAACGTCGGGATGCACTCCGGGAGTGCTGGCAGAAGTGAAAACTTGAATATTAACGTTGTGCATTTTTGATATTTTGGAATGGTTAGGAAATAATTTTGCACGAATTGCTTCAATTATCAGTATAAAAGTACTATCATTTATGTGGTAGAAAACAATATTTATTTATTGCGCTATCGTACACAAACATGACAATTTATATTACATTAAAAAGCACTCGAACATTCGCGCAAGCGCCCTGCGCCGCCTAAACGAAACAGCAGGCATACATTTTCGCCGCGCCGTAGAAAGAGAGGGGGATACTTTCTCTCCTACGTACGCCGCGCTGGCTGTCATCCGTCTTACGAGTTTTCGATCAGGCCACGTGTCCTGACGGTCACGTGCCCTGACGCGAATTTAATTTTTTTTACCCATTACAAAAAACAAAATAAAATAAATTAAAGTCTATGTATAGTTTGAGAAAGAAGAAGAAAGAGAAGAACTTTTTTTTAAAATAAGAGTTGACAAATGACTCCGCTCTACTTGATAAGCAGAAGTGGAGTCCAGGGGCCCGACCGCCTAACCGATCGCTTTGACTTCGTGTGTGGTTTATGACGTCATCTTGTCATTTCTTGCCGCCTATGAAAGCAATATCAGAAGTTATAGCCTTTAGCTTTTGATATTGCTGTCATAGGCGATGCGTGGTGGCAAGATGACGTCATAAACTATGCGCGTAGTCATAAGCGATCGGTTAGGCGGTCGGGGGGCAAATGGGAAGACACATTTGAGCAGGATTGTGTATAACAAAGATAATGAAAACGAGATTTTTATGACAAAATTGTAACTCTTCTCAAATTGTCACCTGGAGACGCTCCTTCAGTCCAATAAAAATATTCATTTTCGTTAACTTGAGATCGAGTGATAAACCAAAGGATATCGCCACGTCACGAGCATAAAATATGTTACTATAAGGACAAGTTGTCCTCGTAAATAAGTATCTATGTTTTACCATCAAGTTATTAGATTTATTTATATAAGGCACAAAACCAGTTTACAAACCTACCAAGATGTGTTTGAGGCTAGAATTAAAAGCCACCTATAAGTTATCATCACTACATAGTTTAAAACAAAGTCGCTTCCCGCTGTCTGTCTGTCCCTATATATGTATGCTTAGATCTATACAAACTACGCAACGGGTTTTGATGCGGTTTTTTTTAATAGATAAAATGATTCAAGAGGAAGGTTTATATGTATAAAACATGCATTTATTGGACCCGGTAGGTGGCGCTGCGCTGCCATAGGGTTCTATAGGATACGGGTGTTCACACAAGCGGACGAAGTCGCTAGCGGGCCGCTAGTATTGATATATTTAATTGGTGGTTTGTGGTTGGTGGTAGGGCTTGTTTTCCTCCTGGCTAGCTAGCCCCATCTTATTCAAATTTATCGCCATAACATCAATGTTTGTAGCATTGTTGTGTTCCGGCTAGAGATAATATAGCAAGTACCTCAGTAATTGTTGAGGATTCCGAATGAAGTGCGCTTCCACCTACGGCCTTATTATCTCTATCATCAGGTGGGAGGAAGGCCAAGTGCCAAAAAAAAGATGCAATATTGTTTTCTAAAGTTTACGCGACGTTTATGAGACGACAAACACCTCAGTCTCTCTGTGACCACGGACCCTGCAAAGGGTTCGAAACGTCATGATAAACATTAAATGAGGATATACAAGCAACCAACTAATTATGAGACGACCAACACCTCAGTCTCCCTGTGGCCACGGACCCTGCAAAGGGTTCGAAACGTCATGATAAACATTAAATAAGTAAATTTAAATGAGGGTATACAAGCAACCAACTAATTATGAGACGACCAACACCTCAGTCTCCCTGTGACCACGGACCCTGCAAAGGGTTCGAAACGTCATGATAAACATTAAATAAGTAAATTTAAATGAGGGTATACAAGCAACCAACTAATTATGAGACGACCAACACCTCAGTCTCCCTGTGACCACGGACCCTGCAAAGGGTTCGAAACGTCAGGATAAACATTAAATAAGTAATGTGTAAAATAAACGCGAGTAGATCCGTAAAGGTTGTTTCATTTCAAGATGCAATATTGATGTGTAGCCAGAAGTTATGGAATACCTTCCTAGTACACATATTGTTGTTGATTTATCTCTGGTAACATATTCATATTTTTATTCTCGTGGCATGTACTGTGAAATCGTTTGAGATTTTGCCGCGCGGTCTAAGTAAATATTTATAGACGACTCCTTTGATGGAAAGGAGAGGTCTCGCACACATCGCTGCGCAGCTCCGCTGTCGCTGAGAATATAAAACGTCTTCGGTGGAAAGGGAAAACTGCTAAAGCGCCAAAAAACGCCAATTGGTTTTTTCCTTTGAGTTTTTTCGTGAAATCGATTCTAAAGTTTGAACTTTAAAATTCAATTCCCATTAACATTTGGTTCTTGGCCTTCAAAAAATAAATATAGGTTATGCGTGTATAGTCATCAACAAAAATCAGAAAATACCTGCAGCCTCCTATTGAATTCACCTCCATGGGTCCACACACGTCTGCATGAATGATATTAAGTACTTCACTCTTTCTCATGCCCACATGGTTGAAAGATAATAGTGACTGCTTCCTCTGACAGCACACAACACATGAATCTTTATTAATTACAGCCTTATCTTTGAAGTCTATACCCACAACTGCAACTTCTTTCATTTTATTAAGGTCACTGCTATTCAAGTGGCCCATTCTTCGATGCCACAGTTCGCTCTTAACACTATCAGGTGTCGTAATCAAACAGTCGTGTCTATTTTCCACATTGAGTTTATAAACACCATCAACAGATTTGGCCTCTCCAACCAGTTATTTATTCTGTTATATAATATAGGAACAATTATTCTGAAAGTCAGAGTAGACTTTCAGAATAATTGTTCCTATATTATATAACAGAATAAATAACTGGTTTCCATTTTGAATCAATTTACTCACTGATATCAAGTTCGTAGCAATACTCGCATAACACGTCCTTTACTGTGATAGAATACGTGCATTTCGACGTGACTGTAATACAACAATATCAATATCAACAACACCCGAGCATAACACAGGCATCACTCTGTCATTAGCCGCTGTGATCTCCTTTAAACTCGTGTTTTCTGATAGATTCCGAATATTGTTTACATTTGAGGTTATGTGCACACTTGCACCGGAATCAGGTCCTTACTTATGAAATTGGCGTTTTGTATGAAGATTTTTTATAAAATTTTATTTTTCATACTAATGTTTTATAAATTTTCTTAGCATCTATTTATTTTAACACTATAAAAAATGTAGAGTTGTTTGTTTGTTTTACTAGCTAAATATAGCAGACATTAAAAAGAAGAAAAAAATCAAGTCTTTTCAAAGCTACAATGAAACAAAAGGACCATACAGCGAACAAAAAAGTTAGTTAATTAAAAAAAAAGTGTTGGGCGTTAAAGACACAACATTAATAAACATTGTTATTAGGTACTGAAGTCTAAGTAAATATATATAACCATAGTCATTCATAATTAAAGTTGTATAATAATATTAACAACCGGTATTGAATTTTAGAAGTACAGTCATGTGTCCGAAACGTCAGCGAGTCCACCTACTAATAAGTGAGAAAAAAACGTAAATTTCATAAATAAGGACTTTATATTTCGTTTATTCGTTAATGTCAAAGCAATTAAGTTATAATTCTTTGATACCTTGGGATCAGAACAATGTACTAAGTATGTGATAGTGTCTAATACTTATTTATAATTATTTATCTGAAAAGGTTGCTTACAGGTATGTGTAAAAATGAATAATAATGATCGATGTATTTTTTTTGAAGAGAGTCAGCCGATGCCCTCAAACGGCAATTCTCCGTCACCGGATTTTCTGGGGGCGGCGAGACACTTTAAGGGTTGTGTAACATGTGAAACGAAACACCGCCACAGATTTTCTAAAGGGAATGGCATGAAGCTAGCTAGCGCTTGTCCCCTTTCCCAACTAATTGTTCGAGGGGTTCGGATCGGATCAGAATTGATGTACTGTGTTCTCGCACGAGTGTGTACAGCGGCAATAGTAACTGGTCTAACAGACTGACTTCAAAATACAAATCGTATTGGTATGTAAGTACTGTAAGGAGGTTATATGCAGCTCATAGTAAAAGTTAGTTTATTGTATTTGTATGTAAGCCTCTTTAGTCTGGATGAATATTTGAATCATCGAATATGTAAAATTAAAAAGTTTTGCAACGGCTTGACAGTCGTAGACAGGAGCTAGAGAGCCCGGCTAAGAGCCGAGGTGTGACTTCTTGGCGGGAAAGTGAAGAGCCATGTCTGCGATTTTGTTTTATTTTCTAAAATTTGTGATACGTCGAATATTAATGTGAAATAATGGTGGATTATTAACCGTTAAGTGTTCATGAGTGTGCATGAGTGTTGGCAAATGAAACAAAACAGTGCAACGTCACTTTTCAAATTCTCTCAAGAAGTACGCCCGAAGACTTAGTAAAGCCCCACATCTTTACTGACATACTCTAGGGGTTGGGGGGTATATCATTTCTCACTTCTCATTTCTATTATCATTCATCATCATTACTGGAGGAAGAAGGAAATATTGTTTATTTATGTATTACTTGAAAGAAAAATTACTTTGACACTGGCTAAATGTGCTAATCGCACGAAGCCATCAACTAAAAGAAAAAAAAAAGAGCGGAAGTGCTTGGAGATCGATTTAATATACTGTAATGATTTTATTATAATACGCAAAGCTAAGTGCGACTGTTATTCTTATTTTATATCCTAGAAGGTTCCCTAAGTATGGGAATCCTTACAAATGGTGGAGGCGCCGGGTACATTTGTCCGGGCTCTCTAGGTCCTGTCTACGACTGTGTCAAACCGTTACAAACCTTTTTAATTTTACATGTTTGATGATTCAAATATTCATCCAGACTAAAGAGGCTTACATACAAATACAATAAACTAACATTTACTATGAGCTGCATATAACCTCCTTACATTACCTATCATAATAATAATTTACCTACGTTATACTATGAAAACTATAGAATTTTTCCTAAGTGGCCTTCTTAGATGTGCAGCTCAGTCACTCTTTCAAGAAGAGGTCATTTTTTGCGCAGATGGCCCTGAGAGGTCGTAACAAGGGTCCCATACCCTCTTAGTAGTGTATCTTTTGTAGAGTGCTCTAACACATTTTGTATAATGTACGGGCGACGTGGGCGGTTAGTTGACGAATTGTTTTAATAAATAGAGAGAAATGATTACCTTCTGATACAATATTATGCTGTTAGACTTAAAACATTTACGCACTTGTTTTGGGAGTTTGTCCTTGTCTGCTTATTTTGAGGTTGATATCGCTGATAAGTTATAATAAAATTATAAAATGTTATTGGAAAAGGCTTATTACAGCGCTAAATAATTTATTAATGCCGAAATGTATAAAATTTATTTTCGGCAAATTTTGGCTCTATAATTTTATTATTTTAATTTAATGAAAATTTTATCGTCGAGTTTTAAAATACTTTTTGAATTAATAATTTGGTTAAATACGGCCACATGTTTATGCAAAGTCAGGGGTAATTAAAGATAGCTACAGTTTATATAATAAAATATTCGAAATTTTCACCACCTGTATTTGGTTTTGTATATTATTTTATTCAAGTTCTTTTCTACGATTGTAATGGTTGATAAGTTACTATGAGCGCGGCATGTTCCCGATGAGTTGAGTTGAGGGTGTCCAAGAAGTTTTTGGGTTAAACCCATTAAGTTACTCTGCTCAGGACAAACTTTTAGTTAAACTTTAAATAATACCGTAGAGTGTAGGAACACTACATCCCACACGTACAGATCCAACGGAGTAAGCTAGTAAACTAAGCGCCTGACTTGAAGTTGAGAGCAAAACCGCATCACTACGAGAATTGCTAATTTCGTTACAGCAGTGTTTGCGCATGCTCCTTTTGCATCAGACAAGTAAAAACAAACCTCTCATTTGTAAAGTAACCAATTAATTTCATATTCAACGTTTTCCCATGAGTGGGTGAAAACAAACTTAGCTGCTGGCAACTTTGTTTATCATTCATGTTAATGAACCTCCCTATACGCTCTGGAGTCATTGGCCTCTTGAGAGTAGATTGCTTTTACCATGTTTCTAGGAGATCTATTAGAAAATAATTGAAGTTTCATACTTAGTTCATTACCATTACCCATCAATTGTAGCGATGACTTGATTTCAATGATGGAGGCCTTTGCCCAGCAGTGGGACAATTATAGGCTGTTTACTTTACTTTACTTTACTTAGTTCATTCGTTAATGTCAAAGCAATTAAGTTATAATTCTTTGAATGTAGTTACGACTAAGCAGGTACAACATTTTCTATTTGTACCTAAATTACAATGTACCTATATAATTTTGAATATAATTTATTTCCAACTTAAAAAGTAGGGTTAAAATTTATTTATTAGTGGACAAAGTAATAACCCCCTGAAAAAAAATTATGAAAATTTGTTGCTTTCCCAAAAGGGAAAAATAATATACCTACTTATTATAAACAATAATTTCATGCCAAGTATTGTAAAATTTTCTTGTTCGGTAGCTATATGTGTTTTACTGTGAAGGAGCATAATTTATGCAAGGTGCTATGGAGCCCTACCATGAGTTTTCATACAGGCTTTTCACTGCGCGGCGGAGCGGCTGGCGGCGGCGGCAGTGGGCTGCGCAAATGTTGGCACTGCAAAATAAACCCAAGCCTTTAGTGAACATAAGAATAGAATAGAATAAAATAGAATAATAAAATAGGTGTTTATTTGACTAACACTGTACACTGTACACTCAACATTCAAACAAAAGGAAAAGTTGGTAAAAATAATAATAATAATATTAAGGAAAATAATATAAAATGTTTAAAAAATCAAAATTAAACAGTACATTGTCGAATTATGCATACGTTGCTGCATGCACAGTATCGCCAAACAAGGTCTGCACTCAGCATGACTTACGGATTACACGTAGGGCTGATTTTCAGTACAAACCCTTGCATGACGTAGGCATAAAAGAACGATATCAATAACCCTTTATGCTGAATGATTTACTCAGGAAAAAATAACCTTGGACTCTTATTTGCCACAGCGCTTTACATTTTGGTGTGCAGTACAGACACATAACATAATATCTACTCTGTGGTTTAGTCGCCTGCACATCGACCTATCCAAAACTGTCAAATTTCTTCGAAATTCAAAATTCAAAATTCAAAATGATTTATTCAGTTTAGGCTACAAGTAGCTCTTGTGAATGTCACTATGCCATCGGTTCGTAAGTTTACTCTGGGCGGGAGATCTTGTACTGAGAAGAACCGGCAAGAAACTCAGCAAGTGTCAAGCTCTTTTCTCCCTAACAGCGTCAAAAATATTGGAAAATGCCCTATCATAGCAGGACAGTTTCCATAACAAATAAACACAATAAATATAGAAGACAACCAAAACATGTAAAAAAAACAAAATCAAAAAAAATCGAAGTTAACTTTACATCAGATTCGATTCGATAAACGAAATAACAAATTCTTTGACTTTTTCTTAAAATTATGTATGACCTGAGAAAATATCAATTTCGTATTGTTTAAACCACCTTCACTAATTAGATCGACTTTGATATTGTGTATTTTATTGTAACAGCTGAAATTCTGTTAAACGGAGAGTACTGACCTAAATTTGATCGAGCAGAATCAACACGAAAAGATTTATATTTTTACAGCATCTTGACTTACTCCTAGGTATACAAATATTTAACTTAGACAATAAAAAAGGGAGTGTCTGTAAGATTGTTAAACAATTTAAATAGAAACATACCGTCCAGCATCCTACGAGAATGAAGAGATCTCAGATATAAATGTCGAAAACGGTCACTATAAGATCGCACTTTCATCGCTAACATACAACTATAGGACAAATGCCGTAGAAAGCGCTTCTGGACCTTATTTTATATAAGTAGATCTAAGCAGCAATCAGAATGTTTTGACACGAGTTTTAAGTGAGTTTGAAACGTCACTCTGTGACAATGGTTACACCGGTGACTATGCGCATATCTACGAATACCTCTTTATTAATAGTATATTATGCCTCGATAAAATATGGTTGAACGAAGCGATGGCTGATTCATATGTCATGCTCGTGAACGGGTGCGCCTGTGGAGGCTGGTCTGCTCTTGCATACTTATCTCATTTTTAGTATTATTAACTATAGTTTGACTTTGTTTTACTTAGACAATTTTTGACTTTTACTAGAGTACTGTAGTGGTACTGTATGACATTGTGGAAATTGAAACTTTTATTGAAAATAATTATCTGATGTAAATTTGTTAACTTAGATTTTTTTTTACATGTTGTGGTTGTCTTCTGTATATTTTTTGTGTTTATTTGTAATGGAAAGTGTCCTGCTATGACAGGGCATTTTCCAATATTTTTGACGCTGTAAGGGAGAAAAGAGCTGGACACTTGCTGAGTTTCTTGCCGGTTCTTCTCAGTACAAGATCTCCCGCCCAGAGTAGACTTACGAACCGATGGCATAGTGACATTCACAAGAGCTACTTGTAGCCTAAACTGAATAAATTATTTTGAATTTTGAATTTTGAATTTTAAATGCAACGCCTTGTTTCTTCCCTATTGATGCCTATTGATTTGATGGTCAAAAGACTTTCTCGTAATGAAGTTTAATCGATATTGTATTAGTTGCTTCATTCAATGACATAATTATTATTAATCGTGTTTTGTATCCTCGAGTGAACCAACTAAATGTAATTGTATTTCAACAATATTTTATTGGTGTTTTATAAGCTTTTTCACGTACAAATTGCAGTTTAATACATACAACTTAAATACGAACAAATTGTGAAAACAACTTACTAGGCTGGCTGTAGGCTCACTATAAACGTGAAAGCGTAAACTCATGGTAGGACTTTACAAATGATAAATCACTTAATGTTTCTCTACAGAGGGGCTGGCAAAATGAGTTTCGTTGGTTACATAAAAGCTTTTGTTACCGAGGAAATTGTAGCTTTGTAAATATCGCAACTTGTACCTACATTTAATTATCCCTTAATACCTTTATTAATAAGTAAACACGGTTACTGCGGTGTCCCACGGCATCTGCTTGTACTTGTCTTGTAAAATGTCTGTGCTTGTGTAGTCGCTCTTTTAAGGACTTACGATGAGTTTTGATAATTATATTTGTTCCCTTTAATTCCATATCATATACAGGACCTATACGATTGAAATGGTCCGTATAATAATATAAGATCATGGGTCAGATACAGAAGGCGGTACTCTTGGACACGGCGCGGATAGTCCGAAGGTTCCTGTTTCTGCAGCCCTAACCACCGGCAGCATGAGCCCTCCCCCGTTGCCGGCGGCACCCTAGGCTAGGTTTTTTATAATATTTTTATGTTTTGTATGTGCTTTTGTATTTTACTTTTATATTAATATTATAACAAACCTAGGCTAAGAAAAAAAATGAAATAAAGAGATAATAATAAGAACTCATTTATTTCAGATATCAATATCCATAATTAACAATCAAATAAACAATAATCCAATACAATCAAATTAAATTAAATTACATTATATTACCTACTTAATAAAATATAAGTACATATAAATCAAATCAAAAATAATAAATAAATAATCAATAAAATAAGATATTTTTGTTTTGTTTATATAATTTTTAACGCAAATTTTGTTGCGGTAGTTGTTGACATTGAATGGGCGCCTTTGGCTTTCAATGTAAAAAAGTAAATAGTGTTGAATAATTTCGGCGGGCTGGTTAGAACCAAGATAGCTCAATTGTTAGAGCACCTGACCCGGTATGTCAGAAGGGTGCAGGTTCAAATCCTGCTCGTGGATTTTTTTTCAAGATTTGTGTTTTTGCAATAAAATCAAATAAATGTCACAAATAATAATCATAAATTTATATGTAAGAAAACCTCCTCCTTTTTGAAGTCGGTTAAAAAAGGGGACGCACTGACGAGCAAATGCATCCACCTCCTCATCAGAGGGGAATCCCACCGCTCGACCAATACATTCAGCCCCCTACTATGACCTTTTATACTTATCAGTATTATTGCAGTTATGGAAAAGAGACGCATTCGCCGCTACACGCGTCTCGTTTTCACAACTGCAATAATATTGCTATAAGAGCTAGTGGTTGGTTACCCCCCTGAGCTCAGTTTACGGAGTGGTCGCCCGAATTGTGAAAGTCTTGGGTTCGAAGTCCTACTAAGGCAGTCTGCTTTTTAAGTGGAAAATTTCATGTCAGGTATGTTACCAAAATGAATATCAACAACACGCACTTTCTTTAGCTTTTAATATAATGAAATGGAGTCACGCTAGACATTAATTGACTGAAGCCTTTGTACAGTCAGCTAAGTAAGTTGCCTGACAGTTTTAACTAAACTTTTATTTAAATGAAAATTACAGATCTGAGTGTCAAATGCAAGTTTTATCTGCCACTCGATAATGTTTACGAAAAAAGCAGGCATCCGAGTGACATACAAATTTTACCGTAGAAGTGCACATTTTCGCTGACGGTATCGAATGGCCAAAAACACCTGGTCATACTTGATTCGGGGCATTAAATGACACAAATTCTCAAAACACAACTAAACTCGATTTTATACACTTTTTCTTGTAATATTGTAAAAAATTAAAATTGCAAAAGTCAAAAATAATGTAACAACTTTTTACTACCAAATTAAAAGCAATGAAGAACTAATCTATTCTATTCTAAGCACATAACCGTGTGGAAGAAAACAGCATAAAAGTTGTCTAAACATTACTGCAGTTGACTGTACTCCACTTTAATAAAATGATAAGAGACTCCCGTTTGCGAGTACAAAGACTTTTAATAAAGAAAATAGCTCCGACACATTTCTACCGGAGTATCCACTTGTTTCCGGTCTTAGTATTCAGTGCGGGCCGGGTCAATGCTTTTAGAGGTATAGCGTTCGTTCCACCGCTTTTGATCCGGCTAAAACAACGTACGGGTGAATGGTTCAGAAATTCCACCTGTATACAGATTAGGTACTCAAAGATAAGCAATTACTAAGTTTTCATGTATAAGTAGATAATATCCTCTGATCTTACAGTTTATTAGCTCTCTCCATCCAACTGGTTGTCTGGAAAAATGGTTTAAAAGCGATAAGACCGCCAAGTTGTCAAGCAATAAAATTTGGTACTATAAAAGTCCTGAGAACGTTTTAGAACGTGCTAATTAGTGTACATGATTAGCACTATAATGATGTTGTAAACGTTTAAAGAACCCCGCATAGGCCCTAGTTTTACCACTGATTTATTCTAACGTTAGATAAAGGCTCTCATGGTGATAATTCAGCTGTGTAGTTAAAACCTAAAGTGCCGAGAAACGCTTTTTGGTACTGAAATAGTGCTATCTGCAGCATTTATGTCACAAATTTGCACTATAAAAGTAACTAAAATATGTTTATAGTGCTTTATTGCACCGAAAATAATTCTAGTGATCTTTTTTATGACAATCTTAATCAATCATTTTTTTCGTATTTGGTCGTGTATCGTCGTGAGTGTTACGAAAATCAACAAATAACAACAACAAATATGATTATGCTTTACTTATAGTTCATTCGCCGATGTAATAAAAAGGAAAAGGACACTACGCAGCTCTGCCGTAACTAGCACTTGCGAAATTAATTGTATTGATAAAATCATTAATGCCGATTTCAAATTTGACAATGCGCCCTCGTAATTTTCTAGTTTTAATTAAATTTAAGTTAATAAAATAAGTACTTTGCCCGACTATGGCTGCTATAGTACACATTGGCTCCAGCCGTGCTGCTAATGTGCTATCATGGCAGAAAACAGCAGCCATATTTCCTCGTCTGTCCATAACGTATAACAATGGTTAAATTAATTGTTATACCAGAATATGGCGTTTCGACAGACTAGGGAATAATTTCGTTTCGATTAGGGTTTAATTAATTACTAATTTTAGTACTTTTTAGAATTGAAGTTATTTAGCAGCTGCACCAGAAGTCGCTATGGTACTGTTAAGTACTATAGAAGAGTTATCATGATTTTTACAGAACTGGCTCCATAGCGATGTTGAGGGAGCTTGTAAGAAGATATAACGTTACGTTATGGTTTTGCAAGGTACTTTTATAGTGCAAATTGATCCTTTAATAGTGTTTTTGACACTCCTACAATACTAGTACTGTAAAAGTAATTTTCACGCATTATTATTGCAAAATAGATACACAAAACTGTCAATTAGGTCGTCTATAGTACTAAATAGTACCATAATCGCTTTTATTATATTTATTACAGTCTTCATCTTCATCTTCTCAGCCGAACACGTCCACTGCTGGACAAAGGCCTCCCCTAAGGATATGAGGGGTATTTGCCGTAATCGCCACGCTTGGTAGGCGGGTTGGCGATCGCAGTAGGTTGAGGGTAACCTCAGAGAGATGCTGCGGCCCATCCTCTGGAATTGTCCCTTAGTCGGCTTTTACGACACCCACAGGAAGAGATGGGGTGGTGAAATTCTTTATCCCCGGCACCACACAGGGTCTATTACAGTGCAACACTTTAATGATTCTCTTATTAGTCTTATATAGTCCTTTAAGCGTTCTTATAGCAAAATTATAGAACTTAAATACTCATTAATTTTATAAAACAAAATGCTCTGTTAAAAAACTTTATGGTACAAGCAGTCACAATGATTACCCATATAGGTCTACTATATTATGATCACTGTTTGGTGATAAAATGCCTTGGTTATAGAAAACTTTGTAAATTATTTATGTTTTTTGTGCATGTTTATTGTTGCAGGCTCCGCGGTTAAATAATAACACAACTGGTTAATTTATCGGAGTATAATTTCTGACTAGTTTTAATATGTAAAAATACAAGTATATATAATAATCTATAAACAAAGAAATTGGCGGGGGAGATTTGTTGATTGTAGAAAAATCACGAAACAGGAACTAATGTGTTTTGCTTAATTTACATAACATGTTTCTCTATTACATCACGTTATTAATTATTTACCACGAACGTTACGTGCTATGAATATTGTGCTGACGGCACATTACTTCCCCCTTAGATAAAAAAAAAACAAAATATTATATAAATTATAAAATAACATTAATAAAAATAATGCATAGAACCCTAATTAAAATTATGAACAATAACTTAGTGGTAAAGTAATAGTAACCTTGACCATACGTAATGCGCGTAAATAATGCTGACTGTTCCAACTGTTCCATACATTTCGGGTGAGTTGGTATAATGTATAGAACCGTAGGCTTAGCCAAAGTAACATTAAGAAAACGATAGCGAAGTTCGAAAATAATAAAATGTACGGGATTGACATAAGCCGCGCTAAATCACGTGGTCAATCTTATGTCAATTCCATACAATTTATTCTTTTCGAACTTCGCTATCGTTTTCTTAATCTTACTTTGGCTACTGCCACAGGTTTTTTTTTAAAGATTTCAGAGTTGGTCCAGTACAAAAAGTTGTTCCACCTGCCTCAGGCAAAACAATCTCTTAAAATTCATTGTATATATACGCGTCTCATTCTCACAACTGCAATAACATTGCAGTAATACTGCTTATAGAAATCCTGGGTGAGGACCTTGATTGAAATAACTCCGTCAAGCTACAAGTTTCCCCCTTGAATACTGCTAGTGGCAGCAGCTAACTATATAATACTCGTAATAAATGTTATGCCGCCACTCCAAAACATCTCGGCATTACGAAAGTTCTAAACTTGCAAAATTGCAAACGGAGCGCGTAAACCTAAAGAGCTCCTTACCTTCCTACTAAGTTGCTGAGATTTCGTAACAAATCGGGCAGTAATATTTCAGTTAATTCGATGAATAACTACAATAATAAAACTCTTTCTTTTTTCGGAGATAGTTTCCTCTTGGCCTTAGACGGCCTTTACAATGTCATCGGTCTTTTTTGGGGGCGTGGCGGCGAGAAACTAAAACCGCCTGATTTGAGGAGCTCACATGCAACACCGTCTTCGCCAGGGGCTTTTCCTTTTTTAAGCTGCCCTAGAAGCCATCTGAATTTCACCTAGGCTGATTTTTGGCAAGTCTTCGGTAAAGTGGCGGGTCAATGTGGCTCTGGTATACTCATTTTCGAGATCAGGTATAGATGCATGCGATGAGTATAACTGGCAGTAGAAGTTTTCGATTTCTGAAAGAACCTCTGACTTCGAGGCAACGATTACTCCACTGGCCGTAGTCAACTTCGTCAAGTGGCTTCTCCCAAGAGACCGGGCAAACACTTTCGACCCCCGGTTTTGCTCAATTGCTCGTTCAATCAAGCGTGTATTGGAGCATCGGAGGTCGTAGCGCAGCAGTTTACCAATCTTCTTGGTAAGATTGTTGAAGGCCCGTTGTTCGGACTAAGTGACTAAGTGACAAACTTAAAGGGTTCCTCAGCTGTTAATCGAAACACCGTCCAGAGGTGTTCTAGAGGGAATGGCATCACGAAAGCGGTGTCCCCGTTCACTACTCGATTCGGATCGGGATAAAAACGAGTTTCACCAACGCTTTCCATGGACTTTAGGCTAAGCGTATGCTCAGACGCAGGCGACGCAGCTCCGCGCAGCGCAGAGCAGAGCAGATTTTGTAATGCATGGTCGTGCCGAGAGCTGCGTACGCTGCGGCGCGTGCGACGCAGACATGTGTCTACCCTGCCCTGCGCCTCGTTGTAGTGCCGGCACAGATTTCTGCGCGACGCGTGCGTGTCGGACACTTGTTTTTTTTACCATTTTATTATAATTTTGTAATAATGATAGAAGAATTAACAGAACTCTCTCGATAGTACAAATTATCCATTAGTAGAACGTTTTTTCAGATAATCACTTTAGTTTTTCTATGCTTGGAAAACTGTAAAGTAGCAACAACTCACATTATCAGACTCTGACATTGACATTGACAACTCATTGTGCCCGTGCTGTGTCACTTAACTGCGTCGCAGCATGCGTATGTCTGCCCCAACTGCCCTGCCCCTCAAAATCTGCGCTGTGCTGTGCTGTGCTGCGTCACCTGCGTCTCAGCATACGCTTAGCCTTATGCTTGTTTCGGACTAAGGCCGTGTTAACACCACACGTCTTGGTCTAAAATGAACAGCCGTTTAATGTGAACGAACGTTACGCAGATAATCGAGGCTTCATAAAAAATTAACTTTGCGTTGACACTGAACCGACTAAACGTTATTATTAAATTGTTATTTAGCGTTCACAATGCTATATTTATATCGCAACTGGAAATAGCACTTGTGGAAAGACGACGAACGTCCCCCGCGAGGCAAGTCGTTTTTTTAAGAGCTATTTTCAGTTTTGACTAAATGTTGTTACGCGGTAGTGAATCATCACCTGAGAAACATAGACATTCTAGGATGCTCAATGTAGGGCTAACACTTTGGATGCGCTTTCGTGCGAATTTGTCTCGTACGAATACACACGATATATCTCGATGCTCCGACTATTGTACCCCGCCCTCTAGGTGCGAACTAGGCGTGCGTGTACGTGCGTATAGTTCCGACGACAGACGTCCGAAATAAATTTCTAACTTGTGTGGTTTTTTTATGAGTACTTACATACAGGCGTCAACATTTTCAACCATATACTTAAGGCATAAAGTCCAAAGTCTATTGAAGAAATTTGACAGTTCGTGGTAGGTTGATGTACAGGCGTGTTTACTAATAAACGTCACGTGACTGTGTCACTGTCGCATTTCAACTGAGAAAAGCGCACTCAGCGTGCGTGCGCGTTTATATCGTATGTTTACTTACGAAAACGCATCCAATGTGCGGCTGGCCTAAGTCATAGTCATAGTCATAGGTATTTATTGCATCATGTTGTACAAAGATTTTATAAAAACAGTATTAAGTCCCAAACATGGCCCTGCAAGGGCATTGCAACAATAAACATAATTAATTATTTAATAAATTTAAACTTAATCTTAATTAACACGAAGTCTTGAGATCGTAATATACTTAAATAACTTAACTATATAAAAACTCTAGTAAACTATAAAAACAATTCTCTGCTAAATATTTCTTTAACTTGACATAAAACATAAACAATATGATGGTTTTATAGGGTTCCGTACCCATAGGGTAAAACGGGAACACTATTACTAAGACTCCGCTGTCCGTCCGTCCGTCCGTCCGTCTGTCTGTCTGTCTGTCTGTCTGTCTGTCTGTCTGTCTGTCTGTCTGTCTGTCTGTCTGTCTGTCTGTCCGTCTGTCACCACTCCAGGCTGTATCTCATGAACCGTGATAGTTAGACAGTTGAAATTTTCACAGATGATGTATTTATGTTGCCGCTATAACAACAAATACTAAAAAACAGAATAAAATATATATTTAAGGGGGCTCCCATACAACAGACATGTTTTTTTGCTGTTTTTATAGATATGGTACGGAACCCCTCGTGCGCTTCCATCTTCTTAGCTGAGTCATCTAACGTAGGCACTCAGGAGTCGCTTCTTCGACCCATACAATTTCTCGTTTTCGTTAACGTCGTTCAATTCATAAATAAAACTTGCACTTAGATCTCTTGACGTTGCCTGTTATACATTCCTTAATTCTGCAATTACTATTACAAACGTGTGGCGGACGGCTTATTTTCCTAAATTTTCCTTTAATCCTATAGTTCTAATGTCAAAATTAGGCACATTCGCGCACTAAGAAATTTGGTAACTCGTTTCTTTGTCGCACCTCCAAAACATGGAATAGTTTGCCAGCACACGTTTTCCCTCCTTCCTATGATATGGGGTCCTTCAAACGAGGCGTGAAGAGGCACCTTGTGGGCCGGCAGAGTGAGGGTAACTGATGCTGCGTTGTTTTCACGCTGCGCCAGTTGTCGTCGCATCTGGATTCCATATTCACTTAACATCAGGCAAAATGGCGTCATTTGCCGTGCTACGTATAAAAAAAAGAAAAAAAAGGCAACTGAGACACTATTGAAACGTTATTGAATTTTCAGATATAAATCCCTATTTCAGTTTAAAAATACGTTAAATGTGAATGCGGCCTTAACCTGTATAATACATTAAATTGCCTCGGAACGCACAAATTGTTGTTACTCAAAACCTAAAAGCTTGTAACAGATGCCATTATTTATAACAAAATTCAATTTGATGATTGTGTTTCGCCAAAAGATGGCAAAGTAAAGTACGCTGATGTTATCGGGGGAAGTGAAACGAGACCATTTACTGAAAGGAAATGTTTTTGAGATTTCATTATTATATTGTGTTTTGTGGTAGGTCTTCTCCGTCATATGTTCCGTTACGATTTTTCGTGTAAATCGAATGGCATTAGCTGATATTATTATACATTCCAACTTGCGCTCGCTTGCTTTTCAGCGTGTCATATACATAATTTAATTTTCATCTTTCGGGTAGGTTTCAATCGCCACTTTGGTCTAGTGATGAAACAACCGATCTCAGACCCCGAGATCCCGGGTTCGATTCCAAGTTTCTTGTAATTACTAAGTTGGTTTGGTGATAGGTCGTGTTTAAGGTTCACCAAACTAACACCATTTTATCAAGTTCGAGATCATAAATATAAAAGTAAAGGTTTTAGGAGCTCATTTGTTTCAAGAGGTTTTAAACTATGTCTTGGTTAGCGGTTGATAGCTTACAAACTTGACCTTATAACCAAAGGCGAAATACCAACATGACCATTAAAATTGCAGCACAGTTATGGATTATGTATTGAGTGGCAACGATTATTGGTATAATTGAAATAAAATTACAAAATGCGCCTAGAGTAACGTCCTAATAAAACTCTTCTTTTAGCGTCGTAAGTAAAACAATTGCAAACCACACTAAATGCCCGCATTCCACTAAGAGCGGAGCGGGCTCCGTACGGATTACGGTTAACTCGCAACGGCAATCTTCATAGAAGTGCTTCCACTGTGAATGAACGGACGGAGCGGATCAAAAGAGTACAAAGAGTTACAAAAGTTGTCAAAGAATTGAGCGGACTCCGTAATGACTCAGCTCAACTCGCATCGCAAAATTTCATAGAAATGCTTCCACCGCGAGCGAGTAGGTGGAGCAGGTTGAGCGAGTTAAAATGGGTCCGCTGCTTAGTTTTGAACGGACTCTGGACTCTGGACTCTCACCTCAGAACCTATTTGGTAGTTTTTATATTTTCGTCTGGCACTGAGATATTTTTTCTGCGCCTCCTCGCTCATGGCCGCTGACAATGGAAGGCAAACAACTCGCTCGTCCGACCCCTCTCATTTCCCACCTCACTCGCTCCGCGAAACCCGCTGGCAGTGGAAGGCAAATTCCGGTGCCAAAGTGCGAGTTTCATCCGCAATTCGATCACGTTAACGAAAACGAGAATTTGTATGACAAAATGTTAATTCTTCTCGTATGCCGCCAGGAGGCGCTGCTTCAATGCCATACTAATTTTCGTTTTCGTAAACGTAATCGAATGAATACGGATAGTAAAAAAAACACACACTAGGCACCCTGAAACTCTTTCTTAGTGGAAGTGCACAAACTATTTTTACTCCGGTCCGCTGAGATCATAAGCTTAGTTTCCGCTCATTCATTACCCTTTTTTAGTGGAAAAGCCCGGACTCAACCGCGAAATGAGCGAGGTCATTAATGAGCCCCCTTAACTCGCAACGATAATTTTCATAGTTGAGGTTTGACCGCGAAAGAGGCTAGCGGAGAGCCTCAACTATGAAAATTATCGTTGCGAGTCAAGAGCTCATTTCGCGGTCATTAATGAGCCCTCTTAAGAGCGTTTACGCCGCACACTAGCGCCACTAATGAAAAAAAAACATATCTAGGTAGTAATTAGAGATAGAAAATTAAATTATGCTCAACAAACTATTTGAATGAAGTAATTTAGCATTTTTACGTCACCTAATGAGCACCTCACATTTTATGGTTCAGTTAAATAAGACTTTACAGCCACTTATAACTATAACGCCATATTTAACTAAACCATAACATGTCAGGTGTTCATTAGGTGACGTAAAAATGCTAAATTACTTCATTCAGATAGTTTGTTGAGCATAATTTGATTTTCTATCTCTAATTACTAGATGTTTTTTTTTATTGGCGGCGCTAGTGTGCGGCGTAAACGCTCTTAAGAGGGCTCATTAATGACCGCGAAATGAGCTCTTGACTCGTAACGATAATTTTCATAGTTGAGGCTCTCCGCTAGCCTCTTTCGCGGTCGAGCCTCAACTATGAAAATTATCGTTGCGAGTTAAGGTGACGCATTGGAAATTTACGTGGCGGGGATCTTGATTTTTCCCAACAATTACAAAACATATGAAAGTGATATTTGATGACATGATTTTTCATTTAATTGACTTCATTTTGTTAGTTGCAGAAACACGATTTGTCAACTTTTATAACAGAGAAAAAATATCAAAGTAACCTCTTTTAAAACATAGATTCGCATTTTACAGGCTAACAGCATCTAAATTTTCTTAGTAGATTAGTCTTAACACACACTTCAATATTGTAGTTTATTTTTTTTAAATAATTTGTAGTTTTAACCCAGATATGTCTGAAACTATTTTTCGCATAGATTTAAAAAAAATAATGGATATTTGCTTTATTATACCCCTAGTTTGTTAGGAAAAATAATAAAATAGTAGATTGTACACCAAGGGGATAAAGCACTGTATTATGTCATGGGCGCGATATTTGAATCCTGAGCGTAACGAAGGACTCCAGATTTAACTCCCGAGCGTAGCGAGGGTGTTTCGAGTTGATTCCCGAGCGAAGCGAGGGAATTAAAATGGAGTCCTGAGAGCAGTGAAGAATTTAAGCGCGCCCAAGGCAAAATCAGTTTTATCCCTGAGGAGTATACTCTACTTTTCTCACCTTTTGCGAGACAATAAAAACCAAGGCTACTAGAAAAAGTATTTTATTTATTAAAATACTATTTTCATTACTAATTATATATAATTGGCACAGTAAATAACAATAAAAAGTAAATTAAAAATTAAAATTGATGTTTGATACATTAGTCCAGTTATGTAAAGATATGGTTATATTTTTTGGTACGCTTATGTTAGTTGAGGTGGAATTTATTTGAGTAGCAGCACCCAATACATCAGAACCTTGCGTGTGAGGGTCGTTTGGCACAGTAAAGGTTGGGGAAGGTGGTGCTTGAGGCAGTGGGCTTGACGGGATATATTTTGAGCTAGATGGCTGTGGTGGCAAAGGTTTCCAAGGATCATCAATAATAGACGTAGTTTTCAGATGAATGTTGTCACCAATACGACAGCTTATCTTGTTTTTGTTTTGTATGGAATTCTCTATGTAGCCCTCCGCTACTGCATCGGATTTCCAGCCACCATGACGTTTTATCTGGGCCATATCTGCTCCTGAATCTGCCAACAGACTTGCCGATGTTCTCCTTAAACAATGACCCGTATAGAGCTCGGGATTTTGCAATTTGAGGTATTTTACAATTTCTTTTGGCATGGCGCTGATTTTATTCTTGCCAATGACTTGCCTGGTGCATTTGCCATTACTGTAACCGATAAAAAATCTGTTGGTGTTTATATTAGAGGGGCGCAGAGCTTGGTACTTTTCAACAATTCTTGCATAATCTTCACGAACTATGAACGAACGTTCTCTATTTGTTTTGGTATCTGGTAAGTTAATCAGCAATAAATCTGCATGTTTTTTGATATCATTGACTTTTATGTTTACGAGTTCATTTCCACGACATGCGCCATTCACTCCAAAAATCAAGGCTACCTGTAACAAAAAATAGGATTGTGAGTAAATAGATAGATACACTACTACATTTTTTGACCTTTATATTATAAAAAAAGCTTGCGACAAAACCTTAGAATGTGTATTTTTTAAATGTGTGCCATTTAAATACCCTTTTATTCATTAACTATTTTATAGAGCTATTATAGGTAGGTACTAGAAACGTAACTAAAAAGTAGGCAGTACTCATACTTACTTTCATGGCCAGAAAGCTGTGATCAGGAGCCTCATTCAGAAAAGTTTCCACATCTTGCGCTGTCAATACTTTTGACTTCTTTGCTCGATGACCATCTGATTTCCTCTTTAAAAATGCCAATAACTTGCTATATGTATTTATCTTAATGTCGTGTTTGATGCTTATTGTTAACCTGAGCATCGAATAGATACACCACAGGCTGCTGGACTTCTTTGTACACGATAAATACTCGAAATAAACAAGAAGCACTGACTCCGACACAACTTTGCGGCTTTTGCAGTTTTCCATTTGTGGAAATCGTCGTAAGCTTTCAAGTATTTTTCCTTCGACTTCTCTGGTAGTAGGTTATTAACAATACCTAAGGCGTCTAATTTAATGGACTCAGGAGTTAAATCACTTTCGTCACTCGACATTTTCTTAATGTTTTATTCTATCTTCTTTTGCAGTTTTGTCTGATACTGATTGCACCGTATTGAAATACTCGCGGCTTTTGTTTTAAGTATTGATTTTTTTTCGTTCGGCTTGCCGTGGCGTGGCCAGCTCGATTTTCGAATAAGTTCGATTTTCAAATAAATGAAGCGCGGCGCGCGCCGCCATCCATTGCCTCGCCGTCGGCCACCAGCAGCTGCAGCAGCCGCGCGCCGCGCGATTTTGACGAAATTAGACTTTAAATGCATAACAATAAGAACTAAGAGAAGTGAGAATCACATTACTGCCCGGCGGGTTATAATGAAATTCAGTACAACATTACACCCCGGCAAAAGACAAGGGCTATAATGATTTACTTTGAGTAAGGTTTGCATGATATATAATGAGGCATTGTCGAGCAGGTGGTGTGAAAAAAATATTTCACGCCTGGAAAAGCTGGAAAATGACGACCCATGTATGGGTCGGTCGGCACAAGTCCGCCGTTTTACTCACATGATTCATACAGTAAACGGGAATGTAAATAAAACGATATTTATAGAAAAAAAAATGTTTTAATTTAATTTTTTTATAAAAACCAAAATGTATTTTTATTTTTTTAAATGATAAACTAAGCTGTGTGATAATTAAAAAAAACATTTTTTGAGATGCAAATGTATGTTGCACTTGATACAAATGAAATTACAGTTTTTTTTACATATTTTGCATTTTAAAATCTTAGTAACATAGCTAATTAGGTGGCCGACTTGGTCGTACCTTGAAACACCAAGGTAGTTTTTGGCGCAGGACAAGGCCCTCGTTTCTCACACCTTCTAAAGGTTTCTAATAAGGCTCTTGTGACAGACCTGCGAAAACCAAGATGATCAAGATCTCCACCATCAAGACGATACAATTGCCATGAATTATGTAATGCCATGTCAATGCTGTGACAAAGTAATGGAAAGTACCACTTTTGCATCTGATACACGTTCGATACAACCCTATGTTCTGATCTGAGCGATCAACACCTTCCATATTTTCATTATACAGTTTGATAATATGTGGTTGGTCAATAGTTATGTATTTTTTTAAATGCTGAGAGAAACGCTTCGTTTTATGTAGTGGTTCAATGGACTCGGCATTTGAGGCAACAGTCACAACACTGTTGTCATTCCACTTGCAGAAAAGTATCTGCTCCTCCAAACTCGCCTTAAAAACAAAACTACCACGGCTAGTTTTCTTGAACTCCTGGTTGGCGGGCAAAGGACACTTTGAGATACGGTTTTCACGAACTGTGCCAGTTGCCTTCAGGTTTTTATTTATTATTCCTTTTTTTTTAATTTCTTACAACGATAAAGGTTTTGATCTGAAATAACAAAAAGAAGCTTATTTATTCAAAAAGTTATATTTATTGTGTTTGTGCTGACGGACCCACGTCCCATACGTGGGTCCATGGAATATACTTCTAAATAATATAAAGAAAAAAGAAAATAATTTAATTTTCTTTGCAGCCTGAATACTAACATGTTTTATATTTTGAAGTGGTAGACAAGTAATTTTAGTAAAATAACTATAATCTAATATAAACTTACCTTCTTGAGGACATCTTTTATAATTTATACGTAACACTTTTTTACTCGCAAATAAAAACCACAAATGATTGAATTAACTACGTTAACTGTCAGTACAATTAACAAGTACCCCCAAAAGTTTCTAAAATTATGTGTGACCAGTTTAAAATACATAAAATAATGACGGTAGATTTTTTAATTTCTCATAACCCATGTATGGGTCGGTCGGCTTAACTGGGTTAATTTAAAGGAAAAAAACAGTTTTTCTTATGGTACGGGGTGCAAACGCTCCGTATGAGATTTATTGTTTAGCGATGTGTCGCCTTAAGAGGGCTCATTAATGACCTCGCTCATTTCGGGGTCGAGCCCGTGCTAACGATAACATTACCAACATTACTGACAGTTCGAAGACGTAATGACATCGGACTTCCACAAACTGTCAGATTTCCTCAACAGACTTTGAGCTTTATGCCTATGGAATACGGTTGAACATTTATTGAAGAAATTTGTCAGTTTTGAAAAGGTTGATGTGTAAGCGTCTGTACAAGCAACCCCGTTTGCATTTCCACCAACAGTTAATTTCAATATTTTGCAGCAATCTCCGCTGAGGGCGAGGCACCTACGCTGTCTAGACTGCAGGCAATTTTAAGTTGTGAACGTGACCAGCTCCACTCAAAGGAAACGCTTTAACCCTCCAACGGGTATAGCGGTTTGGGTATAAATAAAATATAAAATGATTATGGTTATATTATACCTATAGTTGTACACAAATTTTGTTGCGAACAAATTAGAATTTGAAAAAGACATAGTGTTGAAAAAACTCTACTTTCGAACCCGCACCCCATGACATGCCGGGTCAGATGCACTAACAACTATGCTTTCGAGATAATTTTTCACCACTTTGTCTTTTTTCAAATTAAAATATAAAAATAAATATTTTATTCACCATTCGAGAACGTAACGAAAACGAGAATTTAAGCTCTCAGTAGCATTTTTTTACTTTTTTTCTATCATAACTATGATAATGAACTAAGTTGACGCGTTAGCTAGTATAAGTTCGCTGGGCTCGGTACTTTTTTAAATAATTGCAAATGCTGAGATTTTTTTTATTTTTATTTTTTTTTATTTTGTAAGGCACAAAATACAGAATATAGACCAATACATTATTACATTAAAGATGTGCTAAATTACTTGATAAATCTATATCCCAATTACAAGTTGTACACAGCATTGATCAAAGAAGTTAACAGCAAATTGATTAAGAGAGATACACAGAGAGATACACAGAGAGATCGAACCATAAATAATGAACCAGCCTGGCTCAATGAGGGTTTTTTTTTAGTCGATGATGTTGATGGTTGATGTGATTGTTGATGTGCTTCGCATGGCACGTTAAGCAATTGTTAAGCTTAAGATATTTTAATTTGGTCACCCAACCGGTGACCGGGCAGAGTGAAAGTTGCTTAATTAATTTGCAAGATCACAACTGAACACACATAGCCGCTGCACTATTAAACTCTCGCGTCAACACACTACTACTAACTTTCATTACCTAATAAAAATATTATGTTCAATATACTGAAGCAGTAAAGGGTTAACTGTTACGTATCAGAAACGTAATATTATATTGTACATTTACATAATATAACGTGTACATGGCTTTATTTATATAATATTTATTAGTCAACCTTGCCCTGCTCCAATAGTTTTACTGTCTGGATTAAGCTTGGTACATTTGAGATAATACAGAAGATTTGGTTAAGTAAGCGCTGCGAAAACGTAGACACTTTTTGTTACCGACACGGCACACCATACAAGGAAACCGAGTTGCTGTATCAGTGTCAGGTGGATGTTATTGGACACAAAAAGTGTCTACGTCTGCGCAGGGAGGGTTGATTTCATATGTACAGGTAGCTTGTATCCCACATAAGACACAAAAGTGTCTACGTTTGTGGAGCGCCTTAGTACACACGGCGGCAGATCAACCTACCCAAGACTGGCAAATTTCTACAATCAATTTTGAACTTTATGGTTGAGGCATAAGGATCAATATTCATTGGAGAAATTTAACAGGTTTGGGTAGGATGATCTGCCGCTGTGTACATACGAGTATTAAAAAAACAGACCTTGCTCTTTCTAGAAGTAAATTTTAAATTAATACCTAATATAGCATAGCCATCGGTTGCAATTTCCGTTGGATAAATGGCGCACTGTGCCGCTATTAGCACTCAAAGAATTAAAAAAAAGCAGTGACAAAATTTAGCGCTTACGTCAGCTTTCCTGGTAGCATAGCGGTCAGTGCAGCCGCCCGGATTGCGGAAGACCCAGGTTCGATTCCTGGCTGGGTCGGGTAGGCGTTTAATTTTTTCACTGTATTTTTATAAAATTTTATAAATATTTCATTTAGCTTCAGTGCAGCAATTAGGGTTTGCGGTGGAAACAACGGGTTCATGGGGGCCGGAGACAAGGCAGCTTGTTAAAGAGCTAAGTGCTCGCCTTATTGAGGCCTCCGGTGACCAGAAGCTGGCAGCTATCTCTGCCAGCGTATTAGCTTGCCTATTAGCACTTGAAAAAAGAAAGTAAAAATTTAATTCCTAATAATCAATTCTGTTGCCAAGTGTCTAAGGCCACCGGTCACAGACCCAAAGGAACTGGGTTCGATTCCCAGCTGGGAGTACATGCTTGTGTACTCGGTTTGGTTTGTGGTAGGGGTTGTTTTAAGTCCTCCTGGCTAGCAACCACCGTTTTATCTAAATATGTCTTCATAACATCAATGTTTGTAAATTGTTACATCGCATCAGATAGCTAGAGATAAGAAATGAAATTAATGAAAAATTATTTATTTAGTGTCACACGTAATTACATGAAACAAAATAAAAATAAAAAATAATTAAAAAATGCAAAGTGACACAAAAAAGGTATCCACTCAGCATTTGTCAGAACACCAAAGGTGTCCCGCCGCTGATCTTCCGTGGAAACATAGGAAAGAGGACACCAGAAAACAACAAACAAGAGAAACAAAATGTACCTACTATACTACTATAATTAATAAATATCACGATTATTGCAACCATGCTTATTGGAGTAGTTAACAACCCGTTACAGATAATCGTACCGTCTTGTGCGTCAAATTAGTGAATTGTAATTTATTGATCAATAAAAATATCAGCTATAGGGTAGTACCAGGAAAATACAGACACAGCGGAAGTCGACTAATTAGCTTCTGCCTTTCTATAAGATATTTTTTTAAATTTAATTTTAAAAGATTTAGAGGTGAGAGAATTACGCAGCGGCGGAGGTATATTATTCCAGCATTTCGTGGCAGCGCACCGAAAGCTACCACGAAACGCAGCAGTGTTGTGTCTTGGGCAGATGAGCGGCGTGGCTGTCTTAATTTCAAGATAACCAGTTCCTCAGTAGTTTACGATTCTGTTTGATGTGCGGTTCCACCTTCGGCCTTATCATCACAACATCACGTGATATGAAGGCCAAGTGCGTAACCATAAAAAACTGCCAAGTACGAGTCGGACGCGCGCACGAAGGGTTCCGTACCATTATCTATAAAAACGGCAAAAAATCACGTTTGTTGTATGGGAGCCTCCCTAAATATTTATTTTATTCTGTTTTTTACTTGTTTTTATAGCGGCAACAGAAATACATCACTTGTGAAAATTTCAACTGTCTAACTATCACGGTTCATGAGATACAGCCCGGTGACAGACGGACAGACGGACGGTCGGACGGACAGCGGAGTCTTAGTAATAGGGTTCCCGTTTCACCCTTTGGGTACGGAATCCTAAAAATCACAATGTTGAACAAACATCGTTAGGTATATTGTCAAAACAATAACCAAAAAACGTTTACTCCATTTTGAAACATGACATCAAAATAAACGAAACACGTTTCGAATCAAACAAGCACATTCGCAGAAAAACAGATGAAACCAATCAATGATATCATTTCCTGAAGTACAGGCCAAATATTTATTAGCATCTGAAAAGATGACGTAAATACGTTTGCATGAAAACTAATTTTTTCACTAACTAGGTTTTATGATTGATAACGCGGCTAATGACTTCACTCTCAAGTGGAAATGGAGCCCAAACGCGAAGACAACTGGTGCAGCGCGAAAACAACGCAGTATCAGTCAGTCAGTCACCCTCGCCCTGCCGGCCTACAATGTGCCTTTTCACGCCTCGATTGAAGGACCCTATATCATAGGAAGGAGGGCAAACGTTTACTGGTAGACTATTGGCACTTTTGGAACTTGAAATGCTACAAGGAAACGAGTCATTTGTCTTTGTGCGCGGTGTAATGTTCGAGACAGTACAGCGGTGACTACGGAGAGCAGCACACATACTTCTATAGAGGAAGGGAAAAGGTGGGATTAGGTCTAAATGTTCTTTAGAGCAATCGCCATGATTTATGTGGTGGAAGACGTTGAGTGACGCTATATCTCTACGTAATTTTAGGGGTTTTGTATAGTACATTAATTTCACAATCAATTACAAAAGAAATAGTATGACAATGTCTTTAATAATAAAATAAGAAACGAAGAGGTATAACTTAAATAATAGCACTTTTGGAGGTCATAACGCCATCTGGCTTACGACGGTGTAATTTATAATAAAAAGAGCTACTGGGCTCCAAGAAGGGCGAAAACAGCATTATTTATAAAGAGTTAAAAATAAATTCTTATTTTCTTTTACAGCACTCCCCATAGGAAAGATTTTCGGATTTTTGCGACGTTAATTTGCTTGTTTTGCAGTCTTTATTTACTGGTCCTGAGCAAAATTTTATATTGTTTTATCTACACTAATGTTGTAACATTCTACTTATGTTTCCAATACTTGACTTATAATTACTACTGTTATAGCGCAGACAACAAAACACTCAATTTAAGCAATTTCACATGATGGTATAATATCCACATCGATATCGTAAAATCTCATTATAACATCAATAAAACGCGACCAATTAACCTGGCGAGCCTTATGTCAAGATCCTCATACAAGTTGTTTAAAATTTTGATATTAGGCTGGCTTTTGAAAACAGTTGGGTTATACGTGAAAACTTCGTCGAAACTACTAAACTTACATACACAAAACTCTTTGGTAAGATCTTGTGCCAATTAAATAAAAAAAGAACAGCGCGCGCTCGCTCCTGATTGGCCCTGCGCGCGCAGCTGCGCTCTCATTGGTTAGATTTTAATGGCGGCAAGTTCACTGTGACAATACACGTACGCGTGAATTTAATGTTTCGCAATGTGTTTTGTTTTTAAAATACAAATTAAAAGTTAAAAATGGACAGCGACGATGATATTTGTACGCTTCCGGATATTCTAGAATTGGCAAAAAAAGTAACTCACAATCTTTTGCCAGAAAAATCTAGAAAATTATATGAAAAAGAATATAATAACTTTTCGGCATGGAAGATCGAAAAGAAAACTACATCATTTTCTGAAAATGTAATTCTTGTGTATCTCAAAGACCTCTCCGACAAATTCAAGGCATCTTCTATGTGGGCTAAATATTCTATGCTCAAGTTCACACTGAGTATCTACAACAATATTGATATCACGAAGTATTCAAAAGTCATAGCGTTCCTGAAACGCAGTTCAGAAGGACACAAGGAAAAAAAGTCCTTGACGTTTACATCAGGTCAAATAAAGATGTTCCTGAAAGATTCACCAGATATTTTGTATCTTTTTGAAAAGGTAAGTGTATTTTAGTTCTGTTATTTAATCTACCTAGTACTTACGTACTACACACGCAAGTTATCTAGACACTCCGTTTAAGCGCTTTGTGTATAAATTAGGTAGTAGGTACCTACACTTTACTACTTCATAAATCGTTTCAATCATTCATAGTTTTTGCCTTGGCTATGTACCTCAAGCTTATTATATCGTTTATTGTTACAGGTTGCACTAATCTTCGGCATAATGGGGGCATGCCGAAGGCAAGAGCTATACAACATCCAGTTCGATGAAGTCTCTAACATAGACGACAGTACAATCATGGTGAAAGTTTCGAAAACAAAAACGAAAATAGATCGTTCCTTCGTTGTGACGGGCAACTGCTATGCCGTATGTAAAAAATACATGGAACTTCGACCCACCCCCTGTCGAAACCCTGCCTTTTTCTTGAGCTATAGATCGGGGAAGTGCGTCGATCAAAGAACTGGTATTAATAAATTTGGTGCTCTGGGAAAAACTCGCAAGTTTTTTGAATCTGCCTAACCCAGCATTGTACACGGGGCATTGCTTCCGGCGCACCTCGGCGACCCTTCTCATAGATAGCGGTGGTGATTTGACCGCACTGAAACGACACGGGGGGTGGAAGTCTTCTACTGTGGCTGAAAGCTACATTGATGAGTCTTTAATGAATAAAATTCAAGTCTCAAGTACGATCTTGAACAGTATAGAAAACAAGACGAATGAAGTAATTATAAATATTCCAACTCCGTCTACGAGCTCTACTGCTTGCCCCGTGACCGCTACAGCTGCTGGATCAATAATTAACATTAACTTTCAAAATTGTACCATCCAAAATTTGAACAATTATTATAAATAAACTATTGTCAGCTTTTACTCTTGTTGTTTGACTAATTGCATTAGTGAAGATAAAGTAGTGTATGCAACTGCATATAACACGGGTATTAAAACACTCGTTACTATTATGAAACTCGCTGCGCTCGTTTCATAAACTCACACTCGTGTTTTAATACCCTTCATTATATGACAGTTGCATAAACTACTATTTTGTTTTATTTTGAGTGTTGTCTTTCGATGTAGTCGAGGAAAGCATCTCCATTCACTCAGCCAACTGACAGTAGTATTGTTTTGTTAATTTATTTACGTTAAGCACTTGGCCTTAAACTTATCTTGTATGTAAACAGCCTATAACTGTCCCACTGCTGGGCAAAGGCCTCCATCATTGAAATCAAGTCATTGCTACAATTGATGGGCAATGGCTTAATCACCACGCTTGCCTAATGCGGGTGGTGATCACCAACCCGGGCTATGCATCGAGAAATCCGAAACACACTTTGCCCGACCCGGGAACTGAACCCGGGACCTTCGGGTATGGGGCCGAGCGCTCTGCCACTAGGCCACCGAGGCGTTGAAACTTATCTTACCTGATTTTAAGTGATGATGGCCGAAGGTGTCGGTGTAAGCGCACTTCACCTGGTATCCTTACTACTAAGGAACTGTCGAATCACAACAATAAATAAAATAATGTGTAAAATAAGTAAATGTTTCCCACACTCACACCAATTATCTAGCCCCAAAAAAAGCTTCCTTAAGAAACTCGAGAAATGGTTAACTAGACAACGGATAAAATACTTCATATACTTAAATACACACTTATTATAGGAATAGGAAACCCTCAGACCGGAAACAATTTAGAAAAACAGGTATTTCTAATTGATCCGACCGGGGATCGAACCCGGGACCTCAGAGATGGCGACACTATGAAAACCGGTGTGCAAGCCACTCGACCAAGGAGGTCGTCCTACAATGCTATTATCATTGATGTTATGACGACAAATTGAGATAGTAGCTAGGCAGACGGACTTAAACCAAGCCCTTTTAACCAACCAAACTGAGTACATACTAGTTCCGCTAGGAATTGAACCTACAAAACATCGATTTCTACAAGACCATAAAGACGGTAGACAGTTTATTATAACGTAACAAAGCATTTTTTCTGTTTTTGACAAACTTCTCACTATGATAAGATCGATCGCGGACAGAATGTAGCGACGCGGCGGCGGCGCCCGCCGGTACAGCGGCCAGATGTACAATCGAGTTCAATAATATAAGCACATTTGTACCTTCTCAAAGCAACTTCTGTCAACTTATTCTAAGGCAAACATTAATAAGCCAGGGTCATGTGTATTGCAGTAGGTACTGTTCATTTGTAGTACAGTTGAGTTATGTTGAACTTAACTGTACAATCTTGACTTGTCCTGACTGACTGATTCATCATCGCCGAGCCTAAACCGCTAAAGCTAAAGATGAAATGTGAAATATGGACTGTAGGTTAATTGAATGACGTAACCAGCCACTAAGAAAGGATTTTACTAAAATCACATCCTAAGGGGGTCAAATAGGGGGTGAAAGTTTGTATGAAAGTCCGTCAGTTTTGGAGTATAATACATGAAAATTGGCATTTGGGTTCTCAAAAAAAAATAAAGAATGACGTGTCTCTGGAATTTTGTTTTTTTCCTTTAAAGAAGTAAAAAAAGGAAGAAGGTTTTTTTTGGGGGAAATGTTTGTTTTTAAAGTAATAACTTTCAAAATAAATATTTTAATCAATCTATAGATTTTTCAACAAAAATAAAGAATTACGTATTAGCCTTTTTCGAAAACTCTCCCCTAGAGAGGTGAAATAGGGTGGAAAGTTTGTATGGAAATCTGACATTTTTTAAGTTTAATCCACGGACATGTATGTACGTACCTTTAATAAGTTTGGCTTTTATTACAAACAATCACACGTCGTGTAGCCTACGAAAGCGAAGCCGCGAGCAAAAGCTAGATTTATATGTGTGTACACTCGAGAGCAATGAATCCGGGTCACTTATAGAAACCTATAAAACTTTTAAGGCAAGATCAGCAGTTTTTTCCTTTATGCAATTTTTTGTAAATAAAATGTAGTGACTCATAAATTTTATTACTTTTATATAGGGAGTATTTAATTGTCTATTAAACACAATTTATTTCATTAAGCTAGCACACTTAGTTTTCGAGATTTATAGGTTGCTTTAAGTGATCCGGATTCATTGCTCTCGAGTGTATATCCGTAGGTACTTTGCACTTTGGTAGGTCTTCTTGTGTAATCTTAATAAAATAATGTAAAAGAGTTTCATGGAATTGAAAGACGTTTTCGTTTTTCATTGAATCAAAGGTACACAACAAAGATCGAAAAGTAAGTAGCAGCCCACTTAAAAAAAGTGCAGCTGTCTTCTTTTCGTTGAAAAAAAATATCAAAATTCTAGTCACTCCAAGTCCTTTAGAGTTTTCAGCAAATTCATAATTAATTTACTGAAATAATGTAGTTATCTACAGAACACAGGTCGATGGAAGATTGTTATTGCAATAACTATTTATTATGCTAAATAAACGAAATTCAATGTTCCAAATATATAATATTTACAAACTTACTTAGTAGAGAGAAGAGAGAAATAAACACAATATTATCTTTCATCAGCAACCTTGTAACAAAGATAAATGTCGTAGCATAGCAAACCTAAGTGTCGTAGCAAAGTCAACATCATACTGCTACATCGTAGCGACTAAGACACTACAATCAGAAAAAAGGAGATTTGTTGACGATTTGTGTATGAGGTTTTATTTACACCGTTCGTGTTTTCACAATACCTATCACTAACTAAACTACTTTAAAGATATTCGATCCCTTTTAACTCCTTTTAAACTCCATTTTCACATTAAGAGTATGACCATTATAAAGCGAGATATTACATAACTATTATTTCGGACTATAGCTTGCTACGGACCCAATGTCCAATAAAGTCTGTCAGCTAATAGCATTCCTGTACATCAACAGACCATATTCTGAGAACCCTTAAAGCTGAGTTGACAAACGAAAAACAATGAATAGAAAAAAAAAAAAAAAAAAAACGGAATAGCTTGGCACTCGAATCTTGTAATGATGAATGAGAGATGACGCAAGATAGGAATTTTGATTTAGTATTGTAACAGTTTTTAATTTAGGCTTAGACATACTATCCAGTGAATTACATGTTTCTATTAATTATATTGTATTTTTAAAAGACTCTTTGCCTTTCTTCTTCGCATCGCCTTATCACTTTTGATCAAAAGTAAATAGAATAAACCTCTTATTGTATGTCTTACATAGATTATTTTAATGTTTTATGTAAGTAAACGTGTAAATGAGAATAAAAAACACAAAAAGGAAAACTTAAATTAAGCCTTTTTTATTGTATAAAAACAAAGTAGTTAACGAGAATAAAGGCACAATACGTTATATAATAAAAATAGCTGCCAATACATACATACTAATTAGGAAGAACCTGCGTTGTGACCTGACAAGCCATCTTTCGTCTTAAAGGTTCTTAAGAAAACAATTAACTTGTATTACTAGTTTAAGCTGCTTAGCGCATAATATAGTGTATTTAATACAACTGTAACTCTTCAATGTTATTCAATAAATACAGCTGAAACTATTGCAGCTTATATGCGTGTTACTTCATACTTGTTGCTCGACACGAGCGCGCACAAAGTTTCGCTCGGCATCGCAGCGCTTCAGCGCGCGTAGTCAGATTTTCGTCGTCGCGCGGAGCGAACGTCGCTTGTTCGTCTTTCGTGTCGAATAGCAGAACGCCCGAGCGTCCAAGTCTATAGAGAAATTTTAAAAAACAAATCGAAGTTGCGCAAAGAGTTCCTTTTGTTTAAAAACAAAAAGATTTTATTCCAATTTTAAAAAGTTGAGTTTTATACTTTTTTTAGTTTGGTTATTATCTGTGGTGATTTTTGTTTGTTTTTGGAAGTGTTTTGGAATAACGTTCGTGTATGATGTGATAAAGTTTGAAATAGTGTAAATTTGTAATTTGTAAATTTGTGGTATTTTTTGTACTTTCCTGACTACGGCTAGTGAATTTTTAAAGAGTTGCAAGGTAAGACTCAACTTTACATAGCATTCGATTACAACGGAAACAAACTTTACAATTAAAAAAACTATGCGTTTATATCTCGGTTTTCAAAAATGCAGTTTAAAATAATATCATCAAAAAATTTAGTAAAGAACTTAAATAAAAAAGCCTTATTCATAAAAAACCTACAACAGTATTTGGTCCATCTACTTTACTAAAGGAATTATGAGTGAACTGTTAGTTTTTATGAGTATGAATTATTTAAACCATATTCGATCATTAATTAATTTCTATGAATAAGCCATTTTATTAGGTGGTGTATATTTTTATCATTCCTTATTTCTGATATAAGTTTAATAACGATTACTTAATTAGTTCCAGTTCTAATGGAACAATAATGGAATAATGGATGTATGTTATTGATACTTATATACAAAAAAATCATCTACTTACTTATCGTATACTCCAAAATTATTATTCAATATCAATGACGTAGTTAATAATAACCGATCCTAATATTTTTCCACGTGATTATGTACATATAATTAAACGCAAATATCATTGCGAACAAATTACAATTTTAAAAAGACAAAGTGTTGAAAAAATTCCTCGAGCGGGATTCGACCCCGCACCCCATGACATGCCGGGTCAGGTGCACTGCCAACTATGCTATCGTGGCTCAATCCAACTCGCCGAAATTAATCAATACATGGGGTGCGGGTTGGAATCCTGCTTGTAGAATTTTTTCAACAATGTCTTTTTTAAAATTTTTCCACATGTCAAGAGTCATTTAAAACAAACAAGTTTTATTTTTGCATAATAGCAAATTTATAGCAAATTTGTTTAATTTTTTTTACCAACAACCTCTAATAGTCTAAAGGCAGCTAATACCATCAGCTATCCTGAAATGATTGGGGGTTATACCAGGCCTGGAATACTAGATGTAGGTTAGAATAAAGCTCTTGATTTTTTAACATCTATTTTTGATTGTAACATTTAAAAAAATAATTCTATACAGTAGGTGAGTTGAAGAATAAATGCTCTCTTAAAATACTGATACCTTTTAGCCGTCCAAATCTAGGTTTAGGGTACACGGGTCCCTTTTAATCAACCCAACAGGCAGAAACCATTGATTGCATTACCAGCACGATTTACTCTTCTGAATAACCGCTTTCAGTTTCCAATATTAAATCAATTTGGGATAAAGATTTATCCAAATTGGTTTTACAAGTAGGCAGGTAGAGCTTCGCCTCACAAATTAACGACGATTAAAATGGGTATCGAAGCCGTTGCTAGGGTGGCAAACCCCTCTTTCTTTTTAGGTACTGGCGCTTTGTATAATGATTACCACTTCTGTGGTGTAATGGTTAAACTACTGGTTTAAATCTAGAGTTCTCGGGTTCAATTCCCAACGAGCATATTAGTAGCTACTATTTTATTTTAACATCAGTTTTAATAGCATTCTTGTGTTAGATGAGATACCGAGTATCTGTAAATAATTCCGGGTGAATTGCGCTTTTACCTACGTTACTTAAAATATCGGGTGAGATGATGAAAGCCAAGCACCTATCCATTGAGAAATAATAAAAAAACGAGAGTCTTACAGTAGTCGCATATGATGTGTAACATTTGACATCTCAACTTAGCAATAAGCAATTTTAACATTATATTCTGAAAAATATGGGTCAGGTACAATGATATTACATCAAATTGGTCAGGAATTGAGGATTGGAATAATAATTTTTAATGAAAATTGCATTTTATTTAATTGACCCTAAAAGTAATGCAATACCGCGCTTCCCCGACTTCCTGTTACACACTTCCGTTTCATTTCACGAAATCATCCCACAAATTGCAAGAAAGCGAGAGGAGAGATGTTACACATCAAAAAGGTAAACATGCCGAGAAAAATAATAAGGCAAGGTTCTCCGATTGTTTTTCTACTTAGGTTTGCGTAACATTTAGTTTGCGGCTTTATATAGAAGTAAATAGAAATATAAGCCTTTCATGAATAACTAAATGTTTACACTAAGAAATCAGTTAAGTGAAAGTTTGGCTCACACTTACAAACGTAGAAACTATAAGATATATTATGAATAATTAAATAAAATGAAATGAATATCCTTTATTCAATTTAGGCATATAAATTGCACTTATGAACGACAAGTAGTTACATAAAAAAAACAAAAATATATTAAAAAATAATATAAGTACACACAATAATACTTAAAATATATAATTTAATAAACAATAAGTACATATATTATTTAATGCGATTGTACTGCTGGTTCAGAAAGTTGATTCTGCTAAGAAGACTCCAGCAAGAAACTTAGTAGCTACTCTTTTAAACTAAGAGGTGTATACAAAAGTGTAACTACTTACAAGGTGAAATAACATGTGCAGGCGAGCAGACTAAGATGACCACACATTCTTATCATTAAAATAATCATCAATTTTATAGTAACTTTTTTTTATTAGACCTTGGTTTATTTCTGTCTTAAACTTGTGTAGTGGCAATTCCGTTAGAGTGAAAGGCACTTTATTGTATATTTTTATACATTTCCCAACAAATGAATTACCGACCTTATTGAGTCTAAGTTAAAACACTTAAGAGCGTTTACGCCGCACACTAGCGCCGGCAATGAAAAAAAACCTAATATCTAGTAATTAGAGATAGAAAATCAAATTATGCTCAACAAACTATTTGAATGAAGTAATTTAGCATTTTTACGTCACCTAATGAACATCAATAAATACATACATAAATACGGCGTTATAGTTAAAAGGCGACAAACGGCCACGTTTGTAGCTGTAACGTCTTATTTAACTAAACCATAACATGTCAGATGTTCAGTAGGTGATATTACTACATATGATTTTTTTTCATTGGCGGCGCTAGTGTGCGGCGTAAACGCTCTTAAACAATAACAAAAGTGCATAAAAGTAGGTCTTCACTATTATTATAACTTTTGCTGTTATTCAATTGTTTTTTATATTTTTCAATATTGTTTTTAACATATGGGGAAAGAGTGAGTCTGTGTGTGCCTATTAGTATTCTGTTTATGTACTGAGGGGTCGTTATTAAACACTTTCAATTTCCTATTGTTGCACGTGAACGAAATACAAACCCAATATTTAATTGAACTTTATTCTGTATTGTCTTTTAAGTTTTAAATGAATGAACACCTATTATATAAGAAGTTCAATAGAGTAGATAGTTGGATTACACAACCTGTCCGGGATCCAATCATAATATAGGTTATGGAATTCCAATCCCAATACTACACTGCATGACTAAAATATACCGTAAGCTTAAAGGGAACGCACCCGAACGGAACCGATTAAAATACAATCGTAACAATTATCATACTTTTGACATGATTTATTAAATAATTGAAAACAAAAATCAGCTAAGTACGAAACGACGACGAAGACGTGGAAGGCCTAGACGGAGGTGGCGGGATGAGTTGGACTCCCACTTGAAGAATTGGGACGAACTAACTTATGATAGAGATAGGTGGAAGGAGGGCCCGGACACATTGTTCTGCAGTGGGAAAGTAATGACTGATAATAATAGTAATAAATAAGTACGAAACGGTATGTTTCACACACATTGCTTCCAAGTAGCAATTAATTGCTCAACAAATAGCATACGTTTATGCTATTAGTAATGAGTAGACATCGAATTATATGCACTATGAAAATGCCGAAATATGCATGCAAATATGCACTAAAAAAGGACGAAATATGCACAAAATATGCACAATCAAAAACCATTTATTATAAGAATTTTCGTAAATTTTCACATTATATTTACAAAGACTACTATTAATATATTGTGTTTTTCTTTGTCTTGACGATTTTCCTATAGTTTTTTTTCAATTTCTTTACTGGTAAGGAACTTGGTTTAAGGTCAGTCCAAATCTAAATAGTCATATTTGTTTTAACGAATGCTATGTACACCTTTAATAGGCGTACGTTGAACCATACTTTATTACTCTCAGCTTGCTGTAATGCTGTTGGTGTACCTATATAATAAATAAATAAATAAATAAACCAATAGAAGCATCGAGAAAAGCTTTATTAAATACCAGCGGCCGCTCGCGGTTTCACCCGCGTGGTTCCCGTTCCCGTGGGAATATCGGGATAAAAAGTATCCTATGTTTTGATCCAGGTTATAAACTATCTATATGCCGAATTTCATTCAATTTCATCCATCCGTTGCAGCGTGAAGAAGCAACAAATATACACACATACATACACACAAACTTTCGCATTTATAATAGTAGTGTGATTGAAATAAGCATGCCAAATTTATGTTGCGTCTGTCGTCGAAATCTGATGAAAACGAAGCACTGTTTCAGTAGCGTGTAACCCTACGAATATAATATATTATGTTTGTTTACATAATATAAGAGCGCTGAAAGGCTTACATACCTGAAAGCATTTCGCGATAACGAGCTTAATCGAGATTAAAAACGGCCTGCCATAACCTGCCACTGATTATAAATATTTCCACTATTAAAAAGCTCATAGAAGTTTTGAAATTAAACATTGATTGCTGATGTTTCCAGCAGCCTCAAGATGGCTAGAGGAAAACATCAGACAGTTTTTAGATTTAAAATTTACTTTTATTTATATATTTTTTAATCAGCACTTAAAAAAAGTAAATTTTATTATAGCGTTGTGTTTTCAAATTTGTGGTAGGTATTTCATCTGTAAAGATGAGTTTGCATAGCCATCGAATGCAATAACTGTTGAATAAATGGCACTCTGCCGCTTAAAAGCAGTCGAAAATCAAAAAGCAGTGAAAAAATTTAGTGCTTACGTCAGCCTTCCCGGTAGCATAACGGTCAGTGCAGCCGCCCGGATTGCGGAAGACCCAGGTTCGATTCCTGGCTGGGTAGGGTAGGCAATTAATTTTTTCACTGTATTTTATAATTATTTAGTTATTAGATTTGATATTATGTTAAAATTTTATTTCAAACACAATAACCGTGGAACCGAGGAGCTCGATGGCGCAGTTAACGCGCCCGGCCTGCGAGTGCTGAGGCAACTTTCGCAAAGGCTGTTTATCGGATGGGTGACCAAAACTTTATCATCTCGAGCTTCTGCGTGCCTTGGAAGGTACGTAAAACCTTTAGTCCCGGCTACATTAGCAGTCGTTAACAATCGCCAATCCGAACTGTGCTCGTCGCGTGGAGGTTTAAGACCCGTTCTCTCTATCCATCCATAGGAAAGGCTCGTGCCCCAGCATGAAATTAGCTGATGATGATGATGATGATGAATAACCGTGATAAACATAACACAATCTCTTTATACAACGTCTGATACAAGATTCTCTGCGTGTTAAGATACACGACTAAGATCACATTGAGGGCCGCAGTTGTGCGCATATCATTTATTTAATAAATAAGCATAATTTAAAATGTTCTAACAATGCCCGGACATCCCGGGGCTTTGTCACAAAATAAGGATTTTAAAAGAAAATGTAAAATCTGAACAATTTTTCTATGACTATTTCGTAAGATGTTAAGTGGAAATGGAGTCCAGACGCGAAGTCATCTCGCATCTTCCCGCCTTGTTTTGAGGACCCCATGTAATAGGAAGGAGGGAAAACATGTGAAACAAATTTCTTAAATTGTTTCTTCTTATTTTCTTTGAACATTTTGCTCTTTCTTGTAACCGAAACGCAGTCGCTGGGCGTGAAGGCGTAGTTGCGTAAGTGCCTATTACGTTACGCGTTCATTAATCACAGCCTGGCACCTGTGAAGCCCACGACTGTGTCAACGGCTTCTTTTAATTGAAATTAAATGACTTGGGTATTAAATGTTCATCAAATTCGCATTAGTACATTGTTAATAACGTGTTCAGTTATAAAAGTCTATGCGTCTCTTTCTTATTGATTTACGAAATTAACTGAAATCAGTTTTTTTTTATAATATCATAAATTATTTTGTATTGGTGACCTTTACCCAGTAGTGGACTTATAGGTCAAAGAAAATAATCAGAATTATGATGGTATGTATGTAAGAAGTTTACTATTTCTAGTGCATGTTATTTTTGGAGTAAGTTTCTTTGTTTCGACTTGACGTTGTAGTTAAAGGAAAAGGGTTAGTAATTTGGTAGACATATGTCCTCTTAAATGCCGCGCGATCGATGCCTCCCAACAGCTTTGTAATTGACATGTCGTCCATCATAATTTATCAAACTCCAACATCTTAGATATACTTACCTATTTTAAAGTGCTGTCAACTGTGAAGTAAAGTGTGATATTTTTTATATTAAGGTATGGACTTGCCCGCCTGCCAAGCGTGGCGATTACGGCAAATACCCCTCATATCCTTGGGGGAGGCCTTTGTCCAGCAGTGGACGCCTTTTGGCTGAGATGATGATGATGATGGACTTGTGTAGCTAATCTTTGTTTTAAAATGTTCGTTGTTAGTTTTCCGTAGGTAGATATATAGCGTGAGCAATATAGCGTGTCAATCTATCTGTCTATCTATCTGTGTTAGATTTTATTATTATTGTTATATCTAGGAGATCACATAATGGCCACTGCGAAATTTGGTATAGCATTTAAACTGTTGGTGGCTGTGAAGTTAGCTGCGAGTGCAACGCGCAGGTGGTGGACTTGCGTACACCTCGCGGATTGGTAGGCACCTGTGGCTTGACACCTACATTTTGTTACTGCGACGTTACTCGCGCCTCACTTCACGACAGTCGAGAATTTTGCAATTTGCATCACACTTTAGGCTATAGCTTGTAATACCTTCTGTTACGCACTAACTGCTATACGCTACGATTTAAAAAGTGATTATTTATTTTACATGCCGTCTTGAGTGAGTGTCATCCAGTGATATTAATGGTGACATAAAACATTCGCTGCATCAATAAAATTCAAATATGATTTACGGTGGTACAGCATTTGGAGTGATTCCAAATGTTGTATAGACAACACAGTTGGCAAGGTCATTGGAATATATTAGGGAAACTCTGTATTTACCTATTACTCGTAGATAATGCATGTCTTTCGCAATTCCAGTTCAACGGATGGGTTACCGAATTGAAATATCTCCAACGAAAGTTCGGGAGGAACATTACCTAAAGGCAAATTTACCACCAACATGCATCATCCCAAAGTGGTGAAATATGGGTCATTATCACAAATTATATTTTTGGTAAGACCTTCTAGGTCTATAGGCCCAGCAGTGGGACATTAATAGGCTCTAAATAGGTTTGGGCTGTGTGTAAAAAAAATCAGTAAAGACTTTTCTTTTTATTTGTAGATATTTTCAATGTAATTATTTTTAATATTTATTCATATGGACTATAAAGCTACTAAATTACATGACAATATATTATCTTAAGCCATTAGTACTCGTATATTAGCGCGGTCAAGTTACACATAGTGTAGGTACTGGGAGACAAAATAGCATGTCGTAAATGTCATTTGGAGTTAATTAAACAGCAAAAGCCTCATAAACCACCGACAGCGGTGAAACACTAGACTGTGACGATGACATTTATCTTCTTAATTTCAGTAAAACTCCGACTAATTTGAATTAGTAACGTCTTTTAACGTAGCGTGTAGCACGTGTAGCATTAGATTTTATCTGGATCTAGTTTACGGCCTGGTGTGTACCATTAATATTTCTATTGGTTCTACGCAAACAGTTATAATGAAATAAAATCTCGCCTTTATTTTTAATTTTCTTTAAGCATGCAAGTATTGGTTTATAAGGTTTACGCGTACGTTATACCTGCGGTGTGATGCTAATATTAAATTGCCACGAAGAGGTCCTTAACAATTGTTTCATTAAAAGCGATGGCGGTATCTTAGATAAGTTTAGAAGCCCGTTTGTCTTATGGCTGATTTTTCAATCGTCTGTTAATGTTTATTCATTGAATAATTTTGACATAATGACAGATTCTCTTTAGAAAATATGTCTTAGTGACAATGTTATTCGTTGGATAAAATTTATCTGAGTATTGAAAAATCGGGCCTTAATACAATTATAAAAAAAATATAAAAATTAAAAAAACTTTAAAACTGCTAAAACATAGCTTAAGTTTCCTGTGATCGTTTACAGTTTTTACTTTTAGGATATTTTGAAATCTCCAGTGTGCTCTGATTAAACCTACAAAGTCAAACCATTAATTTAATAGACATAGTAGATTTAATATTTAATTTAGATAGATAGATTGATAAAACTCTTTATTGCACACAACCACTGAAAAAAAAACAGTCAACGAAAATTAGGTACACGAACAGAATACCATCAAGTCATGACGTAATATAAAAGTATTAACATTGTTTAGGCTAGACCGTAGTTCACAATTTAGTGTACACAACATGCTAAAGATAGTAATTTAACTTAGAATAGGGCACCGTTTAGCGGATCATGGGTACGATCGCCGCTGCGGGTCGTACCTGGTTCAGAGACTCTCCCTGGCAATACAACGTGGTAACGCTGCCGGTATCATGGGAACCTTTGAGCCGGGGGTGGCCCGCGGTGGTCTTTTAGATTAAGGTTTTAAATTTGAATATTTAATTATTATAACTATTTGATTGAATCCATTTATTATTTTAATATTATTTATGTTAATAGAAAATAAAATTTTATAAAATAGTATAATAATAATAATAAGATTGGATCAAGGGTCAGATACAGAAGGCGGTACTCTTGGACACAAAAAAAAAACTTAGAATTGACTGATCAAAATTTAAAAAGTGTAACTTTTCCTATTCAGTAACCACTTAATAAGCATTACAATATGCCGGTTTATTGAAAATATGACTTAGTTCTAACTTAGAACTAAGTCATATTTTTAAGAAACCGGCATATTGTAATCTAAGGACGTTTCTGAAAAGCTTTTAAGATTTGTCTGCGTCTAAGAAGATAAGTAGAAATTTAATTTCAAACATACCTACTTGAACGATTTGATTTAAATATTCAATATTTATAAAATTTATAAAAGCTTCAGTGCAGCAATTAGCTCTTGAAAATAAAAAGTAAATCTATTAAATATTCAAACAAGCGTGGTGGATAATTAATAATTAAACGAACTTACCTTGTGAAGTTCGATTATAATTATACGAGTATCACGAAGAAGATGATTACCAGTTAACATGCAGCAGTACGTAGTAGTCTGATGCAGTCCTTGTCACATATTTTAAAGCTACTAAAGAAAAAAAAAATATCTCTGTCTCACTCCCTGCCGCCCTACACAGCCGGTCGCCAGATGGCCGCCATTAATTTTAGAGGTAACTGAAATCAAATTTTTCAAAGGGGTAAGGAAGGAGAATGTATTCGAAGTTGGGTCGGGTGGGAGTATGGTAATACTCTTCTTCGTGATACTCGTATAATTATAATCGAACTTCACAAGGTAAGTTCGTTTAATTATTAATTATACTTCGTATCTCTTCGAAGATGATTACCAGTTAACATGCAGGTGTTTAGAGCTTCAAAAGAAAAATTTGATTTGTTACATGAAGAGTTCATATGAAATCTTTGCAGACTGCCTATAATACATAGAAAAACACTCATTTTAACAACAACATTTTAAGCAGATAACAAAAAGTGATTTATACATTATTTAAAGAAAACGATACCCATCTAACTTTTCTAGTATTATTATTGTAAAAATGTACACAAATTTTTGTTTTATGTATTAAAGAAAAGAAAAAGATTTGCTAATTTGTTATTGTCTACAGATGTACTGATATCTCGATTATAATATTTACGGGAAATCTTGCCCGCAGTCTTAAGACCCATGGTTAATCCAAAAGTGGCGCGCGGCCGAGGTGGCCGCGTGTGCTGCGTGCACTAAACAGACCTGTTATACCATATATATTCCACTTTTATGCAAATTGTACTTTTTCTCAACTCTCATCATTCTAATATTTAAAGTTTTGTTTGTTTTGACTGTAAAGCCTGTGCTGGACATATATTGGGATTTTCTTTAATTGAAGGAAGTCGACAAGTGGTTGGTAGGTGCTGGGTCTGTATGTTTTAATTAGATCAATGATTTTTATTGATATGTAATACTTTTTAACAAGACATATGTTTTAATTTTTCATTAAACTTTGCATTCGCTGAGCAGATGCAATTGCAAGTAATGTAATTATTTTAAGTGATAAATTACAAAAACTTAAATTATCAAATGGGTAAACATCACTTTAATAGGACATAAGATTTGGGTTCCATGTATCATGATATTTTGGCTTAGGAGATCTTTACTCGGAAACGCCCTTAAACAGTCTAGTAATCATACCATGTGAGGATACTGAAGTGTTTAAACTATAGTTGATCTTGCCGTATCCACTAGCTCTTGATATTAAATGTTGTGTAAAATATATATAAATATACTTATCACAATAATTGTAATAATTAGCTTGGCAAAACTCCCGCCAAGTCTTAAAGATGAGTTAAATTGATTCAACGTGGTTTCAGAAAAAGAAGCCATATTAAAAAAAAAACAAATAAAGACAGATGGAGCTCCTCTTTTCAAAAGAGCTTGCCGGATAATAAGAGGAGGATATAGCAATGACGTATTTGGCTTAAATATAATTTCGTGAGAAACAAACCTTTTTTGATACTTAAGGTGCCACTTCTGAAATGACCAATGCCTTCCGCTTCCAATTTAATTTTTGAATATTTTTTTGGTAATGAAGTGACACGGTAGGAATGCGAAAAAAGTAAGCAATGCACTGGCATTGCTTACTCTTTTCCTGTAACTGTACTGGTAAATTCATTAATTCGGATTGAGGATGAAGGTTCCATGAAGCGCATTTCTAGCATTTGTCATTTTATAAGCTGGTAAAAGGTCAAAGTTCGGCTAGCGAAATGTTCTTATGATTGGTATAAGCGCATATCCAGCAAGTTGCCATTCGGTATCAACATTTAACTGACGTGACGCACGATCGACACGATCAATCCGAATAAGTATATTAGACATAAATATGAGAAGTAAATGTTTCTAATGCATGGATATCAGCTTTTAATTCAAGTTGACCATATCATATTTGTTTTTTCAAATCAGAAAGAAACTACTTTCTACTTGTTATTATTGGAATACTAAAAACTAAATATTTTTCCCACTTCAACAATTTTGTGTAAACCCAGCCATAACGAACTGCTGGGCGTGCTAAGGTCAGAAGTTCAATAAATTCTGAAAGTTATCATAAAGTAAATTTGTTGGTATTGAGCAACTTAATTACCTTATCCTTTATTCAAGATTAATTTTATCTGTTAAAGATTTTGTCATGGTTGTTGTATTCAATAAAAAAATGCACAATATGCTAGGCACTATCTGACACAATATATATATATATATATATATATATATATATATATATATATATATAGAATAGATATAGGATATTTACTCATGTGTAAGTATATTGTTCTATTGTTGCCATGTTAGTCATTTTGATCCATGAGTTTCAAAACCGTACGGTCTTGCTCATCACTCATTGCTCATGGCTCATAAAACTCATTGAAAATCTTCAATTTTAAAGTGTTCATGATTAACCTTTTAGATTTAATATAAGCTGTGTTTGCCGTTCAGTTTAGAAACAGTAAAAATTGCTGAAATATATTAGTTTTGCGCACGGACTGCAAGTTGAAGTAAAACTAGACTTATTTATTTATTTATTTTAATAATTACTTACAACTATCTTTACAGGTTTCTTTTTTTTTTACCCAATACAATAGTGCAGCTATAATATGACTAAAATACAACACAATATACATTACACTTCATACGACACAGTAAACAAAGCAATTCTTGTAAATTCGCTCAGAGCACAGCAGAATAGATCAACCTTCTTAGCTATTAGGTTGAGAGTGCGGAGCGCGCGCGTCAGCGGTGCCTCGTTTAGCAAGTTGGTGCGGCCGCGCGGCACCGCTAGCAGCGGCGGCCGGCGGCGCCGCCACACGTACCGGTCCGGCACATATAGCGCCACTCTTTCCAACAGGTCTTCATTATGGATTTTACCCCTTATAATTTTAAAAATATATACAACTACAGCGACGTTTCTCCTAACTCCTAGTTCGTTGTACCCCACCATCCCTAACACAAATAATGTTGGATACATAAGAGGGTAAAATGGGTACACCCCATACAGTCTCAAATATAAATAACGAACAAACTTATTTTGAACTCGTTCCACCATTTTGACATATTTTATTTCATATGGAGCCCAAATCATTGCGTTGCACTCCAAATGACTCCTTACCAATGCATTATACACCGCGATAATAGCTTTTATATTAGTAAAGCTATTAACCGTGCGGAGCATAAATCCCAAGTTCCTGTAGGCTTTTTTACAGCAAGTGACTATGTGATCACGAAATGTTAGGTCCTGGGTAAGTTGGACGCCCAGGTCCTTGACCTCTTTCACTCTCACAATAGGAGCCCCGTCAATGTTGTAGTCGTAAAGGACAGGCGTGTGTACTCGGGTGAAAGTTATAGTGACACATTTTAGGGTGTTAAACTGCAACCAGTTTTCTTTGCTCCAGGTTACGACTCTGTCTATGTCCTGTTGTAGCCTTTGACAGTCACTCCGGTTTTTTATAGCTAGGGACAGCTTTAGGTCATCAGCAAACAATAAACACTTTGCATCCTGTACCACCCTAGGCAAGTCATTTAAAAGCAAAATAAACTGCAAAGGCCCGAGATTACTACCCTGGCTTACGCCAGACCTGGTAAAGTATGGTTGCGACCTTTCACCTGCATATTCCACATACTGTTGCCTGTCCCTCATATAACTTGCAAAAAAATTAAGCAAGTGAGAAGTGCAACCGATTGCCGCCAACTTGTTCAGCAATACGTCATTATCGACCAAGTCAAATGCTTTTTTAAAGTCGAAGTATGCTGCATCGGCTTGCCCCCTACCGTCTACCACAGTTACAATATCCGCCATGTAGCCAAGGAGATTACTTGTGGTACTCCGCCCTGGTCGAAATCCATGCTGGGCGTTCGAAAGTTGCGCGCTCACCTGCATGAATAGGCTGGCATGAATTGCAGATTCAAAAATCTTGGCAGGTTTTGAAAGTACTGCAACAGGTCTGTACCCATCGACCTTCGCTCTCGAGCTTCCTTTCGGTACCGGCACGACTCGGGTAGTTTTCCACCTTTCCGGGAATACAGTTGTTTTCAGGCATTGGTTGTAGATGTACAGCAACGGCTCAGCTAATATTGAACGACAGTCCCTGAAGATATAAGGCGGGATGCCATCCGGTCCAACAGACCTTTTCGGCTTGAGTTGTTGAAGTGCTTGCTGCACATCAACAATGCTTAACTGATCCAGGTGAACCCAAGCCGCCCCGTTCTCGCCACCCGCATTCGCCATTGCAGCACTTACATTCAACTCCGCCCGCCTTGTACTGTAAACTGAGCTGAAATACTCTGCAAACTCTTTAGCACACTGCTGGCCATCCAACACCTTTCCGTCTTTCAAGATCCTAAGCGGATTTCTACTACCTCTTTTAGTTTTCACGAAGTTCCAAAAAGACTTAGGGTCTTTTTGAAGTTGACGTTGAACCCGCTCCTGATAACGCTTTAGTGCGATGGCTGCCATACTTTTGACCTTTGATCTGCACTGTGCAAATGCCTCATAATCTTCTCTTGCCCCAGTGATTTTGTACTGTTTATGAAGACGAGCTTTGGTTTTTATGCAATAAATAATGTCACTACTATACCATTCCGGATAACAGTGCTTTTGACTAACACTAGTTCGTTTTTTCCTCGACAGACAGCTATCCATAACAGCATTAATAGTGTCATAAAAATAATTTAAACTCATATCTAAATCTAATTCATACATCGGAGACCATTGTACAGCAGCTAATGACGAATAAAGCAGCGACAAGTCAGCCTTATTAAAATTCCAACCCTCTAATGTATGTGTGTTGTCATCGGATGTCGATGATGGGATGGGTGGGCACGGACGCGTAGACGGACTTACCGAGACTTCCAGCGGCGGGTGGTGCGCGTCCACGGGCACGAGCGGCTCGTCCGCTGCGCGCACGCTCACACCCTCGTCCTCCACAAACGTACTCAACACTAGATCTAATTGTCGATCGTTGCAATTACCTATTCTGTTACTCTGGCCGAACCCACAGTAAGTCACAAAACATTCAAAATAATTAATTACGCCCGAAAAACAAGAATACAAATTGAAGTCTCCTATCACTACAATTTCACTGTATTTATTACAATATTGTTCTATACATTTAAACAATAACATAAACTCATTTTCATGACTGTTAGGTGGAATATAGACAACGCACAACAAAAACAAAAATCGATTGTGTTTGTAAACAGTAGCACACACAAGTTCGAATACGCGGTCATCAATGTTTACGTCGCACGGGGCAGGTAGTCGCCGCAGCTCGAAGCGCGGTGTGGCCACGAGAAACGCGCCGCCCTGTTTTCGCCCATCCACTCTGTCGCATCGTAAAATGGTAAACCCGGGTGGAATTATTTCCGCGTCGTGGATGGACTCATTACAGCCTGTCTCCGTAATGGCAAACAAATCCGCGCTGGAGGACGAAACATTTAAATAAAAGTCATTTAGTTTTGTTCTGAGACCTCTAACGTTTTGATAGTAAATATTAATAGATTTACTCTTTGGTTTTGGGTTTTGTGAGTGGTCTACGAAACCACACCCATTCACAGAACTCAATGTTTACTGGCCAGTTTTCTGATTGACACAGTTCATCATAATGACTTTCCGGCACACTAATAATAAAGGAAGCATAATCTCTCTCTGTTTTATGTTTTATTCTGTCTACCTTCACTGTTACTTCCTGGCCACAAATTTTTTTCACATGTTTTTCCAAACTTTCTAATGTGGTGTTTTTCTGAAGACGCCATACATGCAAATGTTTTTTTCTTTCTGTCCCTTGGATTTCTATGGTACTCGTGCTTCCTCCTTTTTTAACTTCGGTATTTGGATATTTATTTTTCTTTCTATTTACATCTGTCCAACTTTTTTCATTTTTTTCCTCAGGCTTGTTTTTGTCGTTACCAATAACTACTACAGATGTTTGTGTTTCGTTTTTATTAAGAACTATTTTTTCCTTCGCAATCAAAGTCGACGATTTAGTGGCCACACATGCTTCTTGCGAAATCGGTACCACCGGCTTTAGATTTTTTTTCACTGCATTGACAAATGACGACACAGGTCGTTGGGATCCCTGTAAACTTTCAGTGTCGTTGCTGTTTAACTCCTTTTTAGAAATGCAGGCTTGTAACTCTCCATTTTTCTCAATCAAGAATTTATTTTTAATTTCCAGTTCGTCGATTTTATTAGTTTTTTCTTCGACTACCTTCATAACTTTCCGTAGCTCCTGCAATTCTTTCTCTGTGTTTACAAATCTTTGATGTAGTAGTGCATAATCGTCGCGTCGCTCATCCAGTCGTGATTTGATTTCGAGGCGAAACTCACGCATCTCCTCGAGTAGCTTACTCTCGTCGTCAGCCGCCGCCGGCTCCTTGCGATTGCCTCGGTTGCCGCGCTCAGTGTTTACATAAGTGCCGGGAGTAAATGTTTTGTTCATTAAGACAGTACTTCCTCGGACCGGCGTATCAGTGTTATCCCTTTTTGGGATAGCTCTCGTGCATTCAGGACATACCCAGCTGCTTTTGTATTCCTGTGTGAAACTTTCAAATTTTTCCGTTGTCAAGGTAAGACACTTCAGATGGTAAAATTTTTTACACACTTCTTGAGAACACTCCATGAACAAGATGTCATATATCACGGCACTACAGCCGTTACACTTTGTCCCCATTTTAATCCTTTTTATAGGATTTAACTAATTATAACTAATTTAGAATAACACACAGCCAATTTTACGTCTATAACCGAGCAGTTTTTTTTTTTTTTTTTGACTGTTGCATTTCTAATCTTAGTAAGATTAGAAATGCAACCGTCAATAATTTCGGCCTCTTTTAGTGTACTGCTCTTGTTTTGTAGTAGGTTGTATTCTATTGGATATCTATTAAAGAATTTTTGTTGCCATTGACCCAAGATAAAATTATAGGGTCGTTACTAACTAACTAACATTTAGGAACTAGGTACCTCTGAAGTAAAGTTCTCCTCCCACGATTTCGTTGCGTGGTCTTCGAGCTGTAGTTGTTTCGGTTGCAAAACGCCAAAGCTGGAGCCGCCTGCTCCTTCTCGGTATGGGGCACGCTCGTGACTCGGTGGCTGATGCTTGCGGCGCCCCCCTTACGTTTAGAGTCGAGCCGAGTAGATGACTTTAAATGTTCCGCAAAATCGGAACTTAACAATTATGCATCTATTCTAGTGTTGAAACAAAAAAATTAAATAAAAGGCAATTAAACATACATAGCATTATAGTGTCTGTGTCGTTCACAAAACGATATACGTGAAGTTAATACAAAATTATCCTCAACACGGTTTACGTGGAGTTTAGCAGACAATCCTCAACAATACTTACGTGGAGATCTGCAGACAATCCTCAACACGTTTTAAGTGGAGCTCAGCAGACAATCCTCAACACGATTTACGTGGAGCTTAGCAGATAATCCTCAACACGATTTACGTGGAGTTTAGCAGACAATCCTCAACACGACTTACGTGGAGATCTGCAGACAAGCCTCAACACGTTTTACGTGGAGCTTAGCAGAAAATCCTCAACACGATTTACGTGGAGTTCTGCAAACAATCCTCAACACGATTTACGTGGAGTTTAGCAGACATTTCTCAACACGACTTACGTGGAGATCTGCAGACAATCCTCAACACGATTAACGTGGAGTTTTGCAGACAATCCTCAACACGATTAACGTGGAGTTCTGCAGACAATCCTCAACACGATTTACGTGGAGTTTAGCAGACAATCCTCAACACGACTTACGTGGAGATCTGCAGACAAGCCTCAACACGTTTTACGTGGAGCTTAGCAGAAGATCCTCAACACGATTTACGTGGAGTTCTGCAAACAATCCTCAACACGATTTACGTGGAGTTTAGCAGACATTTCTCAACACGACTTACGTGGAGATCTGCAGACAATCCTCAACACGATTAACGTGGAGTTTTGCAGACAATCCTCAACACGATTAACGTGGAGTTCTGCAGACAATCCTCAACACGATTTACGTGGAGTTTAGCAGACAATTCTCAACACAATTTACGTGGAGTTTAGCAAACAACCCTCAACACGACTTGCGTGGAGATCTGTGTATTCATTCAATTACATTTCAATTCATTTTAATTAATTTAATTTAATTTAATTTAATTTAATTTAATTTAATTTAATTTAATTTAATTTAATTTAATTTAATTTGATTTAATTTGATTTGATTTGATTTAATTTAATTTCATATAATTTTATTTTATTTTATTTTATTTTATTTTATTTTATTTCATTCAATTAAAACCCGAATAACAAGTGGGTAATTGTTTGTTTTGTCTGAGAACACACGTCATCTTTCTTTTGATTCATTTTTGTGAAAGCCACTATAATTTCTAGATTAAGTATATGCTCACTCACACTGGGACAGTTTTCTAAAGTCATGGACGTTTTTAACAACTGTGACTATTTTCTTCGATAAATCATATAATAAAATATGTTACCTACAAGTGGAAACATGTTTGTACAAGTTGTCACTGAATGGTGCAGAATATAGCACTAGAGTTATCGCCCAATATTTTTGAAATAACTTAGTCAATTCAGGATACAACTACATATAAAATTACTTATACCCAAAACAACTCTAATATAAAATTCGTAAAATATTTCCATTCGTAAAGAAGGATACATAATGCAATAAATACTTATGACTATGATTACACTGTTATGTTATTATTTTAAATTTATCAATTTATATAGAATTCTATTGATGCTCAAATACAATACATAGAGCTCATGATATTTGGTCAGTGTAAATAAAAAAGGAAGTAGGTACGATAAACTCTTTTAAATAATTATGTTATTTTATACCATAATTAGATATTTGGACGCCCAATGTAACCACAGTGCCAAAGAATAATTGAATTTCTATTGTGTCTGGTTTATGAACAACTAAGTAGTTAAGTAGTCGTTTTAAATTTATATAATTTATTGTATCCTAGATTCTAGGATCTAGGACCTAGAATACTGTTCACTGGTACAAAAGCCAACGTAATAATATACCTAGCATCGAGCAGAATTTGAATACGCTTAAAACAAAAGCCGTCGCGACATGATGGCGCCGGCCGGCGCGGCGCCTATGCACTGTTGGTGTCGCCGAGCGTGTGCATTGGCTTATTAGAAAATCTTTTAGCAAACAAAGGAATCCTACTTACAGTGTGTTCCTTAACCGTTTTTAATGAGATGACTCGTTTTAAAGATTTACTTTTGGAGGTTAATATTTTTCTACGATGCACATGACGATAACGCCGTGATTTATTATTTTGTTCTAATGAACATAATCGTCGTCTCTCGACCGCTTTTTCCACTCATAGTAGCACTAATGATCGCGATTGAAGTATTACTAACTATTAACAACACGAACGTGTGACTTAGACCGCACAAAAAAACGTAATGGCGGCCATCTGGCGACCGGCTGTGTAGGGCGGCAGGGAGTGAGACAGAGATATTTTTTTTTTCTTTAGTAGCTTTAAAATATGTGACAAGGACTGCATCAGACTACGTACTGCTGCATGTTAACTTAATCATCTTCGAAGAGATACGAAGTATAATTAAGAAGATCCGATGTACGTAACACCATCTAATCTTTCGTCATAACAACAATGATAAAAAGCTTTGTTTGTTAGAGGTAAGATAGCCAGTCCGTCAGCGGCTTGTGATTCATTCAAATGTCAAGGTTTAATTGTCATTCATCATCAGGTGAGATGGCATGTGTTTTATACATTATACCCGTGACCGCCCGCGCATTCCTCTGCGTAAACATCCGTATCCCGTGATCCCCGATGGAATTTCGGAAAATTCCAAATTATTTCTGGTCTATTTTTTTTGAAGAGTTTACTGATTGCCTTTTAGACGGCAATTTCAGCTTCACCAGGCTTTTTTGGGGGCGACGAGAAACTTAAAGGGTTTCTCAAGCCGTGTAAAACGAAGCACCTTCGGATTTTTTCTAGAGGAAATGGCATCACGCACTAGTGCGTGTCCCCGTGCCCTACTAGATTCTCCGAGGGGTTCGGGACATGCCCCCAAAACGTTTACGTTCTAGGTTAAGAGGTTTGGGCTGTGCGATGGTGTTCGTTCTGCGGATAGTCAGTCAGGACAGGATTTCACTTTTATAAACTTAATATTGAAACATGAATTGAAACATTAGCCGTGCTAAAGTCACTCCAGCGGCAGCGGTGCCTAATTGACTACCGGTACATCGAAGTGTTGAAGTGTTTGTATGAAAGCGCCACTATGTCAGTCCGTCTTCAGGACCAAGGGCTTGACCGCCTAACCGATCGCTTTGACTGCGTGTGTGGTTTATGACGTCATCTTGTCGTTTCGTGCCGCCTATGAAAGCAATATCGAAAGCTATAGCCTTTAGCTTTTGATATTGCTTTCATAGGCGGTGCGAGGTGGCAAGATGACGTCATAAATTATACGCGTAGTCAAAGCGATCGGTTAGGCGGTCGGGGGGCAGAGCTCGAAACCTATCCAGTTGCAGCGAGGAGTGAGACAGGGATCTCCCTGTATTATCTCTGAAACTGTTCACTGCTGCACTGGAAGATGTTTTCAAGCTTCTGAACTGGAAAGGACTCGGCATCAACGTCAACGGCGTATACGTCACTCACCTTCGATTTGCTGACGATATAGTGGTCATGGCTGAAACCCTGGAAGACCTCGGCACAATGCTCGGTGACCTCAAAAGAGTCTCTCAACAAGTGGGTCTTAAAATGAACATGGAGAAGACGAAAGTTATGTCAAACTCACGTGTCGTACCAACTCCTCTGAAGGTTGGGGACTCTGCCCTTGAAGTTGAAGGACGATTATGTTTACCTAGGACAAACGGTCCAGCTAGGTAGGTCAATCGTCGAATCCAATCAGGCTGGGCAGCGTTCGGTAAGCTACGAAATATCTTCTCGTCTGATATACTGCAGTGTCTCAAGACGAAAGTCTTTGACCAGTGTGTGTTGCCAGTGTTGACATACGGGACTGAGACGTGGTTGCTCACTATGGGCCACAAAAAAAGGCTCAAGGTCACTCAAAGAGCAATGAAGAAGGCTATGCTCGGGGTCTCTGCGTGATCGAATCAGAAAAAAGGAGATCCGCAGAAGAACAAAGGTAACCGACATAGTTCGAAGAGTTGCTAAGCTCAAGTGGCAGTGGGCAGGGCACATTGCTCGCAGGACTGATGGCCGCTGGGGCGGGATAGTCCTGGAGTGGCGACCGCGTACCGGAAGGCGCAGTGTGGGCAGGCCTCCAATAAGGTGGACCGACGATCTGGTGAAGGTCGCGGGAAGTCGTCGTCGTCGTCGGTCGTTTTATAATGTTCTATTATTAATAATATATATAATATAGGTATACCTACACAATCATTGGTTTTGCGTATTCATGCAATACTTATAGTTTTAAACACGGTTTATTTTAAAAACAAATGGGTGTGCGACTGTTCTTGACAATTTTAGCTATAAAAACTAAGTTGCATGCAACGTAAAATGGAGGACAAACATCTTTTTACGAGTACACTGACGAACCAAAAATAACCTCTATTACGTAGATAATGAGACTGGCCTACATCTCCGGCATAGTGGAATAGTAGACAGCGGACACAAAGTTTAGCAGTTCTTTTGTTTTTATTAACGACTGCTTCCAAATTTTGACAGTAAATTTATCAACCAACATTAAATTGCCATAAGCTGGATTCAGTACCCATAAAAATATAGAAAAGAATAAATAATAAACAATAAATAATGTTATTTTAATTAAATATGGTAGTGTTTTTGTTTTGTTTATATAATTTTTACGCAAATTTTGTTGCGAACAAATTTTTTCAACATTTGTGTTCTTTTAATTATGGTAGCTTGTTATTAGTTCAAAGGTTACACGTGTACATATATTGTGAATAATATCTAATAATAATAATGAATAATTCCAAATCAAATAGTATAAATAATTTATTTTGAACTTTTAACTTCCATTGACCTTTGGAATGGAATACCTCAAACGTGTTCGAGTAAACATAGACAATCTCTCACGGACGTCAGAACATGACCACATCAGATCATGACTAGGATAGAACATGATCAACGCAGAACATTACTAGGATAGAAAATGACTAGGGCAGAACATGACTAGGGTAGAACATGACCAAAGCGGAACGTGACCAGTGAGGATCATGACTAAAGCCGAACATGACACACACCTAACAACTCTAATCTTGCAACAGCAGCGCTCGGACTGTTCCGAGCTGTTCCGAGATTCGTGTCCGTCTATGTGTGCGTTGCTCGAGGGCGGTATGCTTATTTTGTGGTTAGACATGTACCTACAAATTTAATGTTAAGACAGTTTTATGTCACCAAATGTTTGAAGAAATATATTTAAGCATACATTTTATTTTATTACACACACCCTCTCTCGCACACCCTCACACATACACCCTAACACAAACACACGCACGCGCGCACTCGCACACAGACACGCACACTTAACTAATAAGCAGTAAAGCACCTTATTCTCATAAAATCTAGTACATATGTAAAAACTGGCCCAATATTGTTATTGACACTACGTTAAGAACGAGGCACACCAACACACGTATTTACATTGCTCTTTGGGGTTGTCTCACTACATCTTTATATACCTACTATAAGTATAAATCTTCTGTGCGTGTGTATGTCACTGAACTCCTTCTAAACGGCTGGACCGATTTGGATGAAATTTTCTGGGTGTGTTCAAGTGGATTCGAGAATGGATTAGATTTACAATTGGACCTGCTCTATAGCAGGTATATCTGCTCTATATAGGCGTATCCCATGATAGACCCCTATGGGTCTATCATGGGATACGGGTGTTCTTAAGCGGACGAATGATCTGTTTATTTTGTTGTCAAGGAAACTGTCAAAGCGGTACAAAGTCCGCCGGTCAGCTAGTATTATGTATTTTATTGGGAAATAAAAAACTATTTTATTTATTATTTTTACTACTCATTTTGTCAGCGGACTCGGATTGGTCGGACTACGGTTGAAGAATCACCACTATTTTTAAATGCTAGGTATCTTAAGTGAGCTATTACTTAGCTTATTTACTTTAACCTTTACCTAACTACACATTTTTACTTTACCTAACTTTAAAATGTTCCATAATTATATTATATTGTATTATGTACAATAAACTTCATTCTTTTTCTCCTAACCTCTAGTGTTATTTAGTAACTACTAAAGTTTCCGTACTGAATTAATGTTTACTAACACTATACCCGTTTTGAGGACACTGACAGGTGCCACTCACTCATAACTAGGGGTTTTCATATTGTGGTCTGCTAGAACCCACTCAAGAACAGAATGTTTACAGAATCTACGTACATCACAGTCTTAGGCTCATGTAAGGAAGAGGGAATAACCTATATAATACAGTATGTTATTATTATACACACAAAAGCTTGATCAAAGCGTTCAAATGATCAAAGAGTTATTTTATATTTGATATAAATTAGTTTTAATGCGTGAGATAAAAGTCTACTGTCTGTCGACACAAAATATAGTAGTAACTATAATCGTCAAGACATACCCTAATCATATAAAATACATAACTTTTGTTTTTAATAAATGCCAAGTTAGTTATGTTGCATTGGCCAACTAGTAGCCTTGTCGGTATTAAATACAATTTATTTTTATACAAATGTGTTGCGACTGTAAAGTAAAGTAAATAGCCTATATACGGTCCCACTGCTGGGCAAAGGCCTTCATCATTGGAATCAAGTCATCACTACAATTGATGGGCAATGGTTTAATCACCACGCTTGCCAAATGCGGGTTGGTGATCACGAACCCGGGCTATGCATCGAAAAATCCGAAACACACTTTGCCCGACCTGGGAATTGAACCCGGGACCTTCGGGTATCGGGCCGAGCGCTCTGCCACTCGGCCACCGAGGCGTTCTGACGGTGGTCCTGACTGACAGGACATGCAAAGCCAACTGATGTTTAGAACGTACTGTGACGATATATGGGCAAAATTAAATAGAATATTAAAAATAATATTATAAACGCGAAAGTTTGTTTGGATGTTTGTTACTCTTTCACATAAAGACTACTAATTGGATTTGGATGAAATTCGGTATACAGATAGTTTATAGCCGGGAATAACACATAGAATACTTTTTATCTCAATATTCCTACGGGAACAGGAATCACGCGGGTGAAACCGGGAACCACGCGGGCGAAGCCGCTAGCGGCCTCTAATTAAAAATAATTTCAATAAATTTAAATTTTTGGCAATCCAAGGGGGCAATGTTGCCAGTATTCTTGGGACCGTTTTTATGAGCCCACAGTTGGAGGACATCTTTTATTTATAGGTCCTTAGTTTTTAATTTAATAATTATTTTTCTGTTTTTCTTTTTCAAGTTAAGTTATGTAATATTTCAATAAGATACATAATAAATTTTAAACTATAATGGTCACTTACATAAGAATAATTATTATTAACGAAATTCTTAACATGTTTTTTGTTGTGTGTAAGTATCCGATATTTCGGCACAATTGTAAGTATGCGCCATGATCACGGATGTACTGTAGTTATTGCGGGTGGGTGATTATGAGCAGACAAAACCACCTACCCGCATCAGATGTCCACTTACACACAACAAAAAACATTTTAATAATCCCAATAATAATAATAAGATACATTGTTATAAATGTATATTTATAAGCTAAATATGATTCTGGTACTGCCTTACACACTAACACGAAATCACGTTGTCACGAACTATATAAACCCTACAAAGAAATTTTAAGATCCTTATTGTAACAAGAAAGGAATTAAAAACTTTCATGCTTATTCCAGGCATTCGCTAAGATGGGTATTAAAAATGTTGTCTCGGTGTTAAGGGACTACAGCTGTTTACAGGCCTCTACCCTCCAGTGCTAGATAAATGAAAAGACAAAATGAAGTAGCATTTTACAAATCCCTATTTCAATATTGTGCCTTAATGATCATAGATACCTATTGATACTACCTATTGAAAAAAAATCCACGAGCAGGATTTGAACCTGCACCCTTCTGACATACCGGGTCAGGTGCTCTCCCAATTGAGCTATCATGGTTCTAACCAGCCCGCCAAAATTATTCAACACTATTTACCTATTGATAACATCAAAACATTGACAAAACACAATAAAGAAAATAAAGATACACCATTTTCATAAAATTAATTTCATTATTTTTTTTACTTCTTACAGTATTGAAGTTACATAAAAGTATGTCTAATCGATTTGTATACAGCCAGTGAGCAAACTTATCCTTTGAACAGGAACTAAACGGCTCCCTGCTGTTGAGCTTTTATTAGACGATGCTTCTCAAAACAAACTAGTTACAAACTGTAATTTCCAATGCGTATCTAGTATACCGATAAAAAACATCCCTTCGTCGTATCTCTAAACTTTGAAGAAGCTTCCCTTGATACCAAACCGACCACTGGAATTCTTGGCGTCGATATTTCGAGCGACGTTTAGTTTCGCAGTCATTTGGAAGATGAAGCTAAATTAGCTTCGAAAAAGCTGGGTGTGCTCAATAGAGCGGGACAGTATTTCACGCCGACCCATCGCTTACAGCTTTACAAAGCGCAGGTCAGGCCTCATATCGAATACTGTTCCCATCTCTGGGCTGGAGCGCCCCAGTACCAACTCCTCTCATTTGACCGCATACAACGCAGAGCTGTTCGAGTTGTCGGTGACGTGGTATCCTCTGGTCGGCTCGATTCACTGGCCCTTCGGAGAGACATTGCATCTCTCTGTATATTTTATCATCTTTATCATGGGGAGTGCTCTGAGGAATTGTTCGGTTTGATCCCTGCCACTGATTTCCTTCACCGCACTACACGCAATCGACTGTCTTTCCATCCGCACCATCTTGATGGATGGCGGTCTACTACTGTGCATTTCTTACGTATTTTTTTACCACGAACAACAGTGCTGTGGAACCAGCTATCTGCGGCGGTATTTCCGGACCATTACGACTTAGGGATCTTCAAGGAACGAGCCTTTCATGGGCGAACACCCGTCCATGGGAAACATTTTTTTTAAATTTTTTTTTAATCGTCGTCATCGTCATCGTCAATATCTGATCTTAATATTTTTACAAATTCCTGGCATGTCATGGGGAGCGGTTTTAAATCTCGCTCGTGGATTTTTTTCAACACTTTTGTTCGCAACAGATTGTAATTTGTTCGCAACAAAATTTGCGTAAAATTATATAGGTACCTATAGCCATAATTAAGACATCAGAGATATTGTCAACCGCATGCGGCTATCACAGCACTAATCGGTACTAACTGGCATTTACGTTACAAACCTGTTTGTGATTGGTTGCGTCGTGTATCTACGGACTGGCATTAAAATGTACCTAGGCTATCTAGATACTCATTGGTAATTAGAGTTTGTGACTAGTTTGTTTTGATTAGCGTCGTGTAACAACGGACTAAGGTTTAACGATGCCTCTTGAAAGTTTGCAACTCCATCGCTCATGAATGGCATTAGTCGGACTTATTCCAGCTGACTGGCTAGCTTCTCAGAGTTACCTCCTCGAGTTCATCTCAAAGAACTATAAGCATGCTAATACAATTGTAAAGCGTTATTCTTAGACTTATTTCTATTAACTATTATGAGGCTGTGGCATTTAGCTAAGACGAAGCCGTTTTGGACTTCCAGTTTTTTTTAAAGTGCTAATTGCTGCACTGAAGCTGAATGAAATACCTACTTATAAAATACAGTGAAAAAATTAAACGCTATTTTATAAATGGTTTTTAATTTTTTCTCCTTTAGTTGATGGCTTCGTGCGATTAGCAAATTTAGCGTCAAAGTAATTTTTCTTACAAGTAATATATAAATGAATTATATTTTCTCCTGTATGATGACGATGAATGATAATAGAAATGAGAAGTAAGAAATGATATACCCCCAACCCCTTGAATATCTTAGTAAAGATGATGGGGCTTTACTAAGATCTCGCGGACTTCTTGAGAGAATTTGAAGTGACGTTGCACTGTTTTGTTTCAAAACAAAACCGCAGACATGATTCTCCACTTTTCTTTCTCCATTTTTTAAATAGTCAAATAAAAAATACTTTCTTTCTTTTTTGTATATTTCGATGACAGTAGAAGTCTCAAATGATAAAGGCTTCAAAAAGTATTTAATTCCAGTTGTTAATAGGCTGACGTCTACGGCCGCACAGACACCATTAACGTTAATGATCACTTAGAACCTAAACGTTTTCATACCAAAAAAGTGCTCACGACGTCATTTATTAGAGGCTATTTTGCGGGAGTTTTAGTAAGAGACTTAAAGTCTTACTGAGATTCAGTGAAATTATTCTGACGCTGCTGGCGGGTTCACGGAACTTTTCAGGGCCCTGTTTCATAAAAAAATACAATTGTCTGTAACAAGTAACAGATGATAAATTTGATAATTTTAATAATTCAATTAACTTTGACAGATTCTTTTTAATTCGTATTCTTTGTGTTTTGTAAAATGTTACAGGTGTTAATGAAAATTGTTTAGATTGTCGACTACTCACTGACAATTAGATTGAATGTGAATAGGTCAAATCTATATTAATATTATAAAGCTGAAGAGTTTGTTTGTTTGAACGCGCTATTCTCAGGAACTACTGGTTCGAATTGAAGAATTCTTTTTGTGTTGGATAGTCCATTTATCGAGGAAGGCTTTAGGCTATATAACATTATGCTGCAACTAATAGGAGCGAAGCATCAGTGAAAAATATTGCAAAAACGGGAACAAAAGCCTAAACAATTAAAAATGCTGCCGAAAGTCACTATTCCACGCGGACGAAGTCGCGAGCACAGCTAGTTATTAATATGCAGCGACATACTTGTCAAATTGTCACAAATTTTAGACACAGGCCTTGGCGTGTCAGGAACAGTAAGTCACAAGCTACGTGAGTAGCTAGTTAGTAAGTAAGTAAACAGTTATTTTTATGTTATCTTCAAAACCTCAAATTCCAATAATAGGTGACAGTGATGACAAAAATTGCAGAAACTACTCTGCGATGTGTCTAACATTATAACGGCATTACTAATTAATTGAAAATACATTAGTAACTTTGCTATGGTAGTAGAAATTGTGCTATGATTTTTTTTTTGAGAGAGATTGCTGATTGCCTCAAACGGCATTTTCAGCGTTATCGGGCTTTTTTGGGGGCGGCGAGGTACGTAAAGGGTACCTCAAGCCGTGTGAAACGAATCACCTTCAGAGGTATTCTAGAGGCAACGGCATCACACACTTAAAAGTGCTTGTCCCCGTGCCCTCTAGATTCTCCGAAGGGTTCGGATCGGGATTGCGCTATGATAATGGGAAATGATTTAATAAACACCAAATACCTAGACTTAACACAAATACGAGTTAAGCCAGTAGTGCCATCACCTTAGCTTAGCCAAAATAACATTAAGACATGATAGCGAAGTTCGAAAAGAATTAAATGTATGGGATTGACATAAGCCGCGCTAAATCACGTGGTCAATCTTATGTCAATCCCATACATTTTATTATTTCCGAACTTCACTATCGTTTTTTTAATGTTACTTTGGCTACCGCCACAGAACCTTCATCGTGACTACCATCACTATCATCATCGTGACTACCATCACTATTATCATCGTGATTCCCACTTGAATAATAGCACAAAACGGAGGCCCATCTCTCACCCCTCCCCCCTCTCAATTCCTACTCCCTCCTCAAGATCAAACTCCTTCCTTAGGGTTGGCAACGCATCTGCGATAACTTTGGTTTTGCGGGTGTCCATGGGCGGCGGTAATTGCTTTCCATCAAGTGACCCGCGTGCTCGTTTGCCTCCTTTTACCATAAAAAAAAACAAAAACAAAACGAGGAATTACTACGACCGTAATGAGCTATTATGTATAAACCCATCAAACTGGCAGTGCGTGTTTGTGGTTCATAGTAATAGCTTGGTACTCGTAATAGATAGTTCATATTAATTGGCTGTTGATTACTGATTGTTATTGAGATGTGCAATATCACATCACAATAACAAATCAATCATGAAGTCATATCATATAAATGCTATTGTTTACGTACCTACACACCATCTCCAACTCGAGAAAATAGTGGGCTGAAAATAGTTCTTTGAAAGAGCGAGCGATCGGAAGTTAGCCACGTGAGAAGTGTACGTCTATTACGGAATAAATATTCCGTTTCATATTGTATCTGACTTTTCAACTACAAGAGGCAACCGGTCTAGTTACAAAAGAGTTCTTGTTACTGGCATCTTTTGAGGGAAGCGATGCCAAGATCCAGTTAATATATCAGCGGTAACCTAACTCTTGAATTTGAACACGAAAAAGCTGCATCTACTATTATTGACTGTTTTTGAAACAGAACTTGCTGTTGGCTTCTTTTATAGCGTAGGTAAACGGTAGAAAGCGAGGTTATCGGTGGATCCTCGAGATTTATGTTCGAATTTACCTGAATACTTTCTATGTAATTATGTCACCATATCTCATTATATCTTACTAGCGGCCCGTCCCGGCTTCGCACGGGAGGAGATTTCTTTTTTAATATAGCCTGTCACTCAGCGCTAATATAGCATTCTAATGGTGAAAGAATTTTTTAAATCGGTCCAGTAGTTTTTGAGTTTATTCGTTGCATACGTACAAAAATACAAAGCTTTCCTCTTTATAATATTGGTATGATAAGATTCTCTGGAGCGTTTGAGCCGCGTCAAGAGAGTGATGGCTAGTATCATCATCATCATCGTCAGCCTATTAATATTATACATAGGTATGCCTCTCCATGTGCAATTGTGCACGCCACTGAGCACGATCCACGGCGACTGTCATCCAGCTCTTGCCAGCCACCTTGCGAGGATCGTCGCTAACACCTCCAAACATACTCTACATTAGAAACAACTGGATAACTGTTTGAGTGTTAATGTCATCAAGTACATTATCTAAATGGAATTTTGTGTCATGCGATAGCCGCATGTGCTCGAGAATATCATTGATGCCAATTAGATAGGTAATTGTAACTCGGAACGCAGCCGCAAGTTGTCACACTGTTTTGTTTGTTTTTTATCATCTCGCTTCCCCGTTGGGAGCGCTTGGCATTCCTCTCACCTGATGATAAATAAATAGAATAGAAAAGAATACAATAGAATAGCATTTTATTGACCACAAACAGATTGTACATGACATTAGAAAATAAAAATAAAAAAGTTTACAGAATAGGTAGGTAAATTACATTTAGTGTGGCCAACTAGGTCCCAGCCTCAGCATAGGCTACAACGACAATAGCCGCTGCAGCGCTGGTATTCTGGCGGGACCTAAGTGACGATATGACCGATGATGGAAGAGCTATTTAACCGGTATTTTATGAAATTGAGGAATTGTATGAAATTGAGGAATTGGCAGAACTGAAGGAACAGAACAGTGTTAGCAAATTACTTAAGTGGCTTACTAGCTCAGCTTGTTAGCTGAGTTATCCGGAACTGCAATCACTCCAGATTGCAGTGGTGGCATACGAGGGGAAATAGGTGGTTGCACGCCAGGCAGTCTTTTAAAAACTACCCTACCACCACCATCATCCATCCATCCATCATTTTGTTTTTTTTATTAACCGTCATACCTTGACGTGGACCGATAAAAAAAAAAACTTTGTACCCCTTTTTTACGAAAATTGCGCGAACGGAGGAGTATGAAATTTCGCACACTTATAGTTTATATAGAGAAAGTTATCCGAGTATTAATATTTTGTTTAGTTATGCATAAAAATACATTAAATTAATAAAACAAACATTATAGACACTGCCATGTATTTGACACACACGTATATATACTCTTTTCAAAAATTTCAAAATGAAGAGGAACGGCCGAAATCTGTCAATGCCAATCCAAACTCACATTCTATCTTTTTAAATTTTTCATTGCTTAGGATACAATCAGTGCAGCCTTAATAAAATTATGGTTGAATTTCGACCACTGGGCGACCACTAGTTAAAATAATTTAATGAAAGCAAGCATTCTTACTTTTAGTATTTTCAAAATTTTCTCATTACCACGCACCGCTAGGCACAAAAGTAACGTTTTCTTACGCGGAATAAACCGCTGGCATTTATTGTATATGTTAGTGTTTGAACTAAGATTTCGCTATTCTGACGAGAAAATAAGTTCTTTGAATATTCAGACATACAGCAATCAACATTAAAGAGTTTCTAAGAAACTAATTCGTGTTTATGTCAGAGAGGCCCGCCAATGTTTCTGATTAGAATCCTTCAGAGATTTTGTGATTTTCATGTACTTTAAAAAAAATATAGTTGGATAAAACATTTTCACTGATGTCAATGAACTTTATGACGCATTTGTAAAATCTAAGATTTGTGATTTTCTGGAAACGTTTGAAGCTCCTCGCTGTGGAGTTTTATTTAGGAGGAGTTTTAGCGCTCGGTCTGCGGCAACTTTCGCAATGGCCGGATAACGGATGGGTGACCAAAAAGGTAAGATCTCGAGCTCCTCCATTTCATAAGGCACGTAAAGCCGTTGTTTTCAGCCATATTAGCAGTCGTTAACAACCACCATACCGAACTGGAACTGCTCACGTGGTTGTTTATGGCTCGTTCTGCCTGTTGTGGTGTTTTTATCCATAGCGAAGTCTCGTGTCTCAGCAGAAGGGAATACATGGGCTGGAGATGATGAGAAACTTCTTAAAACTTCATAGAATGGTTGAGGGTTGTAGAGCTGTAATCGACAAGCTCGATCGAGGAGCTCGATGGCGCAGCGGTTAACGCGCCCGGTCTGCGAGTGCTGAGGTTAACCAACTTTCGCAAAGGCCGGTCATCGGATGGGTGACCAAAACTGTATCATCTCGAGCTCCTCCGTGCTTTGGAAGGCACGTAAAGCCGTTGGTCCCGGCTGCATTAGTAGTCGTATACAACCACTATCCCGCACTGGGCCCGCCCGCGTGGTGGTTTATGGCCCGTTCTCCCATCCATCCATAGGGAAGGCTCGTGCCCCAGCAGTTCGGACATAAAAGAGCTGATGATGAATCGTCAAGCAAGGTTTCATTCATAGTATTGATTGCCTTTAAGTAAATTGTTTGTACAGTTAATAGCAAAAGTCGATGATCAAAAAGAAAAACATAATTAATTATATACAACGAAGATTCTTCACGTTTTTTCTTCACTATAATTTGTGTGTGTAAATACACATTAAGTAATTAATCTTTGAAGTCATTAGTATTTTTGTTTTAGTTTTTATTTAAATATTTTAGGTGAGGTTAACTACGTTAACTTTGTTTGTAATAAAAAAAATAGTGCCAGGTAACCACATAGTATCTTTTTTATTAATAAACTAGCTTTTGCTCGCGGCTTCGCTCACATGGGCTACACGACTTGTAATGGTTTTAGATAAAAGCAAAACTTATCAAAGATAATTATCTGTTAGGATAATCCTGAAACACTTCATAATTTCTAACCAGTCAAAATACCGAAGGATTTAACTTTTAAAATGACAGATTTCCATACAAACTTTCCACCTCCATGTCACCTCTCTAGGAGAGGTTTTCGAAAAATTCAAAAACACGTCATTCTTTATTTCTTATTGAAAAATCTAAAGATCGATTAAATTATTGATTTTTATAATTCTCAATTTGAAAACAACGATTTCCTCAAAAAACACCTTCTTCCCTTTTTTCTCCTTTAAAGGACAATAAACAAAATTCCTGGGAAAAGTATTTCTTTATTTCTTTTTAAAAAGCCAAATACCAATTTTCATGTATTTTACTTCAAAACTGACGGACTTTCATATAAACTTTCACCCCCTATTTGACCCCCTTAGGGTATGATTTCCGTAAAATCCTTTCTTAGTGACTGGTTACGTCACTTAATAAACCTACAGTCCAAATTTCATCTAGTAAGCTTCAGCGGTTAAGTTTGGCGATGATGAATCAGTCAGTCAGGACAAGTCATTATATGTATATAGATTTTTCAATAATTTAAGAAATCGCTTGGCCCGAAATCCATAGGACCAAGGTTCAATTTCCATTCCTTCTTTTATGTTAAAAGTAGACAAACGAGCTGGCGGGTCACCTGATGGAAAGTAATCACCACCGCCCATGGACACCCGTAAAACCAAAGTAATTGCAGATGCGTTGCCGGCCTTGAGGAAAGAGTGGATCTTGAGGAGGGAGTAGGAATTGGGATGGGGAAGGAGTGAGAGATGGGCTCCGGTACTTTCACTCACCGGACGAAACACAACAGCAACGGCATTTGCCATTGTTTCACGCCGATATTCTGTGAGAGGGGTGGTATTACGCCGGCTAAATTGTGTTTGGGATTTTCAATTTGTAGCCCGGGTTTGTGATCACTCACCAACCGCTTTCTCAAGCGTAGTAATAAATCCAATAAACATCAATTGTAGTGATGACTTGATTTCAATGATGCATTTGACTAGTATTGTTCAGTACTTACATAGTTTTTTGATATTTCCTTAACATATTATATGTTTCAACTTTTATCCTTGACCCGAATTTCATAAAACACAGAACGCAAGTACACAATACAATCCGTAAAGGTCCTTATATACCAAACCCTTAAGGGTACGTCCATCTAAAGGACTATTAACGCTCTAAGATTGGATTCTTTGTCATTGGAAAATTGTGTGACGTAATAGAACTTGTTACCAAACTCACATTCGTATTCTATGGACTGCTACCTGTCAGTACTTAGGAGGACGTCTTGTATCTCTACTCTCGACGTCTCGCTAATTTTCAACTCGTGCTTGGGTTTAACTTAGCTTGGGATGATCGTAAGATTTAGCAACTATTTTTTTGATGTTGAGCTGGCAAACGAACTGGTGATTCGAAGAGAAGCAGCTGCCTTTGGACAACATGCAAGGGAATCACGTACGCATTACCGACCTCGTAGTTTCAGGTCTTATACTTATGCCCACCAGAAAAACATGCTTGATCTGAAACCAGATAAACCTATTAATCACACGATAAGATAAAACTCTGAATAATGCATTTTGACTGGTCAGCATTGCTATAAAAATCACCGTCTTTTTTTACAATCGCTAAAATTTTAGTTAGGCATTTGATTCTTGGTAACTCGATGTTACTGAAGTTTAGAGGCTACGGGCTACTTGGTTACGGGACGGCCAGGTTAGAGCAGCTAGAGTGTTATGCTTTACGAGCTGTCTTCACATCTTGACTCCGCTTCCACTTAACATCAGATGGGATGGAGTTATTCCTACTATAAAATGTTCATATAATTTTTAACGCAAATTTTGTTGCGAACAAATTACAAAAACACAAAGGTTGAAAAAATTTCCAAGAGCAGGATTTGAACCCGCACCCTTCTGACATACCGGGTCAGGTGCTCTTCCAATTGAGCTATCGTGGTTCTAACCAGCCCGCCGAAATTATTCAACACTATTTACTTTTTACTTTGAAAGCCAAAGGCGCCCATTCAATGTCAACAACTACCGTCATTAACATCTGATTATAATATTTTTACAAATACTTAAAGATAATAATATAAAGATAATATTTTTTTTATTTTTTTTATTCCTACTATTTAATAAAAAAACTTAAGTGTACATTGCTGTAAAACATTTTTGCAGCTGATCACGCTTTCCATCAGTTGAATCATTAATAGCTGTGTGCCGTCGGCCATTATTCGTCTTGCTCAATCTGGCGTGTCACAGGTCAAATGAAGATCTACGATCGGAGCTCCTCGTAGGACATTTGTAAGCTATTTAGCCTTTTGTTCAACAGTAAAACTGTAAGAGATGGCAACAAGACACACTATATTTTTTTTGAAAACTTCATGCACTGTAAGGTCATCAATGCGTGAGTGATACCTCTGAGTCTGATGTATCCAAACGTCCATAGGTAACCATTTACCATCAAGCGATGATGATCGCTACTAATGTGACATAAATATAAAAAAAAATACTTTCGCATTCAGAGAAGTCTTTATATTTTCGTCGTTTTGTCTTTATTTACGTAAGCTTAATTTATACTTATTTATGATTCGTACGGTTCATGTAGTGAGGGAAGGGAAAAGGCTGAGTTGAGGAACTGGTTTCGTATTTAAAACATACATTAATAGACTTCAATTGCATTATTTCAATTACTGAGGACTCGTAAGTCGCTGATAATAAACTTTCCTACACTCACACCAATTATCTAGCCCAAGAGAAGCTTCGTTATGAAAATTGTTAAAATGGTTACTAGACAACGGATAAACTTACTTAAATACATACTTATCATACGTAGAAAACACCCAGACCCGAAACAATTTAGAAAAACTATAATTTCTAAAAAAAGCCACTATCAATGTTACACCATGATTCTAAAGTAACTCCGTTTTGCGGTACGTATTCAAAGTTGCAAGTGATTCCTTTAGCCCCTTACAATTAAACAAAGAATAAGATCCGAATTTCCATGTTTTGTTCCTGTCATCAAACGTCATTTCAAATAAGAGTAAAAGAGACAAAACACGGAATAACTATTCCGACCTTATTCTTTGTTTATTTGTAAGACCCATAGTATATAGAAGAACCATATACCAATAATAGATCTGTGAGTACCACGTTCAAACTTTATGGTGGTACGCTACCGAAGCTGGTAATGCAATACATCTCAAGGATCATTGCTCTTCCCGAACGTGATCATTAGTATTCTATCCACTGACGGTGCCTTTATCCTCCCGTAACGCTGATGTCATAAGGAATACTCTAGAGCTACTCGTATATTAAGTATTAAAACTTTTGACTTTATCTATTTCAAATGTTTGATACAGGAATGAAACAAACGATCATTTGGAATCCGGACACTGGTGTTTCTATTTGCAACAGTATTTTCAATATAAGTAAAAATTTGCAGTATAAAAACAGCAGCAGAATTGAATGCAACAATGGAAATAATATTACGTAGAGGAATAAAAGAAATAAACATATTGCACAGTTGGAACAATTGCTTTTTCTAGTAAATATTATTGTACCTTACAAGTGTTCTTCCGGTCGTGTTTATATCTTTTTCTATACTTTTTGTGTCAGTTCTAGAGGCATCGCTGTTTTATATAGCTTTAAACTATTACGTTTCCGTTTCTTTGTACTACAAAGAAACTATTTTTTTGTCTATGTACATACATATGTTAGGTTGTTGAAATCAACAACCCAAGAGAAATGCATTTATAGTGATTTCCTGGTGCGTGGGTTCAGCGCTCGTTTATTGGTTTTATTTGCTAAAAATATCACACGTTCTCATGAACTTCTGAAACTTTTGTGCGCATAAATACGCACCGCAGATTATTTACTTTCTGTTGTCATAATGTTTTTATTGTTGTTACAGTGAAGAAGATTAATTTGTTTAACAACAGTTCACGTCTCTACACTTCAGTTAGTAGAAAAACAACGACTGCTTTATGTTGTCGTATTATAAATATTATTATTCTGTAGTCCATGTTCAGAGTCATCATTGTTGTGATAATAATAAATCTGTACTTGACTTCTAGTGTTTTCTTTAGTCACTCGGCTTTAAAGCAAGCTTTATACCATTATCAAAGCAAGCTTTATACCATTATCAAACCGAGTACCAACATCGTCGGCATCGAAACAGGGACCTCTGGCACAGATTACCCAATAGTTACTACGCCTGAGGCGCTATGAGACTAGTAATGTAAACCACTAGATCACAAAGACGGTTGTATATATTCGTTACTTATTGTAGTATTTGGTTTAATACCAAGATTCTTGTCACTTTAATAACATGAGCACTACATTCATTCTGAACAAAGGGAGGAGCATAAACCTGTATGACCTTCAACGAATACCGTGTAGGAAGCCGATGGCAGGGAGATATGCCACACTGATGAAGGCCAAAGGGAAGATCTTCCTCCGAGCTGGGTGGAATAGCTCGGGGACCGAGGTCCAACGGATGTTAGATGGAGGTGCTATATATAGCGAAGGAGATGGTGTAACTTCGCTACCGCGATGCAGGCTTCCCATACTATTTTACGTCGTGGTATGGCGACGTCGTTGATTTGCGTCTGTGGCGCCATCTGTTGACACGGTTGAGAAGGTGTTTGTTTCGTGTCGAATAATGTGCGGCGTATGCGGTAGATGGAGCCGCCACAACCGTTTGGTTATTTTGAAATATACTAAATTATATCAGTTTGTTAATACAATGTTTATTTTTTTTCCTTGCTAACGGGTTAGACCGTGAGTAGGTTTTCTGTGTTAATATGTTTTAAGCACGTTATACTCTATTTTTTTTTTATTTCCTTACAAGATAATATTAAGGACTGGTCTTTAAGAAGTACGAAATTGGGGTGCCGAAACGAAACTAAACCTCTTTTTCTTAGTATATTCCTCATTCCGAAAATGAAATAGTAATTTAGGGTACTACTTATTGGTGATTAAATAATAAATTCTTTTAGTCCAAACTAATGTCTTTTTATTTCCGTTCACATGTATAACTAATTATAACTATTGTTTACGTGCTACAAGACTGGGGACCGAACGACGACTGGCGCGTGAGCGCTGTCCCGCGTTCCATTACAATGTGAAAACGCTGAACATACATAATGAGTCCCTACAGTAACGAAGCTGTAAGTTTATTAGAGAACGCTGACCTTCAATATTGAAAGAAATGACCCAAACAATACTATATTTTTTTAATGGTTTTATGTAGCCAAGTTTTACACACAAAAAAGTAGGAGGCTTTTTTACGTGGTAGATCATTCATGATCTTCATGTTGTTACATCTTTCTCCACTTTTAATTTGTAAAACTATATCAGTTCACCTTTAAGCCTTGCCTATTTAAATTTTAATAAGTTTCTGTTAAGGAGTTTCGATGGTCCTTTAAAAGAAATAATTGACACTTAACATAGCAGACATTCCAAAGCATTCCAAACTACCGGATGACGACATAACACTGGTGGAACAAAATATATTCTCGGAACTATTATGCCACGTAACATTAGTGGGTACACTGGGCAATAAAATATCGACCAAATTTGTGTCGAGTGAATAGGGTAGATACCTGATCTGAATATTAACCAACTTCATAATTATGACAGCCTTCGGCTAAGCCCTTAAGGAGTTATTGATGATATGATTGATAATATTATTCATAACTATAGAAGTCATGAAGACCGCGGCCTCACTATGGAGTGCTTTGGATAACAATGAGCATTACATTCAGTGTTGGTATTCTGGTTGCTACTTGTGACTTTTACTCATTAACGAAAACCAAATTTGTGTCGCTTGTCATCAGTTGGTGCTATTTAAACTGCAGTTTCAGCCGTTTCTGTAGTCTAGTCACTAGGGGTCTGGGATCGGTATTCTATCCACTAGAATCTAGTGGATAGACTACCGGTCCCAGTCTCCGAGGTTTCAAGGTTGATCCCTAACGGGTGTACATGTTTATACTCGGTTTGATGGGTGGTACACACCCCTGCACATCGACCTATCAAAAACTGTCAAATTTCTTTAATCGATATTGATCTTTGTACCCAAATGCTAAGGTTCAAAATTAATTAAAGAAATTTGACATTTTGTGGTAGGATGATCTGCTGCCGTCTGTACATCAGTTTGGTGTGCTTGGACTAAGTCCGCCAGACTAGCTACCACCATTTTATAGCCATATCATCAATGTTAATAGATATTGTATTCCGACAGTTAGAGATAAGATAGCCAGTTCCATAGTAGTTGAGGATTCCTGGTTAGTGTACTTCCACCTTCAGCCTTGTCACTTAATATCATGTGAAATTAAGACCGTTGCTAACTATAAATATATCCAGTGTTTGATACGCAACGGTGAAGAACTAACATATTTCAGTAGGTACTTGAAGAAGTAAAAAGTATTTACTAACATACATTTGTGTTCTAATTACATTTTTAAATCATTATAATGGTGGTGGTAAACAGACACAAATTTTAACGAAACATCGAACTTCCATAGAGGCAATGATAAATAATCCCGTTCGTAATTACTCTAAAATGAAAATAAAAGTATCTATCGATTGAGTCGAGTGGCCTGCTACAACTGTATTTTTACCTTAGCTAGACTACGGCAAAAATGCTAAGTTGTAGGTAGGCGAAACAATTGAGAAATGTAATGCAAAAGGGTCCATAGCGCGGCTGATTTTATTTAAATAACAAAAAGTCCTTCAATCATGATTATCAGTACTTACACGACCGAATTGCTTACCCGTAATACTAAAAATACTAGATAGTCTTTAACTAAACTTTTGGTAGAGTATACTTAGTACTCTACTTCTGCCCTTGCCGATAAATTAGTTTTAGTACTAAATTTCATTCTACGAAACAAACTCGCAACTCGTAAACCAGTGGATATAACTGCCAGTACCTAATCGGCCGGCACGCTTCAAACAGCAATGCACTGTATGTGATTTGCATGCATTTTCTCTTTACGCCATTTCGTTGTTGGTGGCTATAACCGACCCCTGAATAGCTTTGTTGGCAAAGTTCTGAGAATTGAGCGAACACTACAATGACATAGCAGATATTTCAATCAATTTCAAATAGTATTTTTCTCAATTTATTGGTTTATTCCAACGTTTTGTTTCAAAACAGTCAGGCTATAAAATAGAGCTTTAAAAATGATTTTTTTATCGACAGTTAGTTATATTTAAGTGACACATCATCAATTTATTTTACTCCAATAGACAATAAAACCGATTTAACCCAACTAGTTACAAACTATGTTTGTGTATCTAAATAAATAAACTTCACTCTTTACTCATGAAAGTTAAACAAATCAGGCATATGATTTAGGCAGGATTAAAATTGGTATCGTTTGCATATTTATTTTGTATCTAGTGATTTTAGTTTATGTAACCTAACATTTATTGTTATTTGGTAAGTTTAAGGAAATACAAAGTAAAGCACTTTTCCATATGTCTTCGTATTGTGACTTAATTAAATAAACACCACACTCCATAGGAAATCTTAAAAACAAAATGGCGTCGTATCTCCCCCATATCACGTTCAAAGTTACCCCGAAGGAGGTATTATTTCAACTTCAGACAGCGTACTTCGCGTCGATACCAGTTAATTTCGTCTGAGCCACATGAACCTTTTTACGACCCTTTTTACCTAACGTTCTGTGGTTAAAAGCAGGTCGGCCATATTAGAAGTGATTTATCGAATGAAAAAGGTAATTTAACATGTTAAATACCTTACCTACGTTAAATATTGTGTGATGTTCGAACAAGTTTATTACGGGGTAGAGATTACCAGTTGTTCGAAGTTAGTGTAGTTATGTGACTTAATAAAAATACACCGATATATTTAATAGAATAAACATAAAAAAATATTGTACAGTTTAAATACACACGCAATAGTAAGTATGAATATTTAGCAGGCCGAACTAATACGACTACTAATAATAATGACTGAAAACTAAACTTTAGCTTTTACATAAAAAAATTAACATAATTTTCATCCCAAAACATGGCCAGTGTTACAGAATAAAGCCTATTTGAATTAAATACTCTTTTTATATTTTTCTACTTTTCTATTTGTCATCATTCTTTTGTTTAGCTACCTTTTTTATTGTCATCGTGATGCTTTTGTTTGTTTTATTTTATATTTCTTTTTACGTAGGTATTTTATTCATATTTCGAACTCGATTAGATTAAGTGAAATAACAGGGTGTATCCTATAATCTATGCACTGGACTTCTTGGCGGGAAAGTGAAGAGTCATGCCTGCGGTTTTGATTTATTTTCTAAAATTGGTGTTATGTTGAATATTAATGTGAAATAATGGTGGATTATTAACCGTTAAGTGTTCGTGAGTGTGCATGAGTGTTGGCAAATAAAACAAAACAGTGCCACGTCACTTTTCAAATTCTCTCAAGAAGTATGCCCCAGAACTTAGTAAAGCCCCACATCTTAACTGAGATACTCGAGCGGTTGGGGGGGTATATCATTTCTCACTTCTCATTTCTATTATCATTCATCATCAGCATACAGGAAGGTAATATTGTTTATTTATGTATTAATTGTAAGAAAAATTACTTTGACACTGGCTAAATGTGCTAATTACACGAAGCCATCAAATAAAAGAAAAAAAATGTATGCACTGAAGCTTTATGCATTTTCTACTGTACAAAAAGAGGTCGTATAAGTGTTTGCCGGTTCACTAACATGAAAAAAAAAGTAGGTAGTGTTAATTAATGAACCGCTCGTCGTAATTAAGGGTAGCAGGCGTCCTCTCGATTGATGTCACCAGGTTCATTAAAATGTCATTTTAAGTACTAGCAAAGGATCAATTAAAAACTAGCCAACTCAATATTAACCTTAGACTTGGTCGTTAGTGTTATAGAAATTGTTAAAACTGACGTCACTAAAACTATAAGCAATTGTAAAAGTTTCATTAATTTGAACACTTAGCACTTTGTCAAGCCAATCGAATAATCTAACAAACGCTCATCAACTTCTAGTAAAGCTATTATAAGAATAAGATTAAGAATAAGAATGCAATAGTTTTTTGTATAAAACTAAATCTAAATACATCAAACTTACAAAACATCGTTGTTTACATAATAATATTATGCGTTTTGAAGGTACTGCTCATATTGTAGCCTTAAAATTAGGGTTAGTAGTACAAAATAATCGAAGTAATCTGTTTGGTGGTTTATGGCCCGTGCTCCCTATTGATCCATAGGGAAGGCTCGTGCCCCAGCAGTGGGGACATAATAATTAGCTGATGATGATGATAGTCGGCATCGGATGTGGCGGACGAACTTTAGTAACATGTCATAAAACCAAATAAATAATTTATTTGGTTTTATGACCTTTCAAAGCACGGAGGAGCTCAACATGAAACATTTTTGGTCACCCATCCGATGACCGACCTTTGCGAAAGTTGCTTAACCTCAGCACTCGCAAACCAGGCGCTTTAACCACTGTGCCGTCGACTCCTCTAATACTAAGCTTATATTCAAATATGTATCTGTGGTACGTGTCATTAAGCAATCATTAACGTTAACTGACGTCTCTGATTGCGGCAGTTAATCCATTCAAATGTTATATAACGTAATTGTTTCAAACGCTACATCAATTACTGAATAAACTAGTTAGTACAAGCATTCGGAATGTCTAGACAAGTAAGACTTCGGTCGTAAATCTTAATCTATAATGTCGGATTCGCAATTGGCAAAGCCTTTCCTAGTAGGTACACAACACGTTTATATTTTGTTGTAAAACAATTAGTTCGCTTTTTACATGACTATAATCAATATATTGTCCTAAAAGGAAAGTCCTCAGTTACTGGCTGACTGACTCTGTAAGAAAAATAAAGTGAAAAAAAGAAATACCTACCCGACCCAGCCAGGATAGATGTTACTACTGCCGCTAAAAATCAATCAAATCAAAGTAGTGAAAAAAATCATTGCTTACGTCAGCCTTCCCGGTAGCATAATTGTCAGTGCAGCCGCCCGGTTGCGGAAGACCCAGGTTTGATTCCTGGCTGGGTTGGGTAGGTATTTCTTTTTTTCACTTTATTTTTTATTTATTTAATTCAGCTTTAGTGCAGTAATTAGTACATAAACATATAAATTAAATTTACTCTGTAAGCCTAAATAAAAGTACCCACATACTTACTTATTAAATTAAATTAAATATATTATAAAATGTTTCTGTTTTGTTTATATAAATTTTAACGCAAATTTTGTTGCGAACAAATTACAAAAACACAAATGTTGAAATAATTTTCACGAGCAGGATTTGAACCTGCACCCTTCTGACATACCGGGTCAGGAGCTCTCCCAATTTAGCTATCGTGGTTCTAGCCTTTGGCTTTCAAAGTAAAAAAGTAAATAGTGTTGAATAATTTCGACGGGCTGGTTAGTACCACGATAGCTCTGTGGAGAGTGAGAGCCTAGTTTTGTGTGAATGTGTGCGGCGTTGCGCGTAATTAATGACTTATATTATGAATGACTAGCAGCCCGTCCCGGCTTCGCATAGGTGGATTTTTTATTTAATATAGCCTATGTTACTCAACGCTAATGTAGCATTCTAATGGTGAAAGATTTTTAAATCGGTCCAGTAGTTTTTGAGTTTATTCGTTGCTAATTATAAGAAATCGTTTCTCGATATCTAATGGACAACTAAACGCGCGGCTACTTCATGAAATGGTCAAACTTTAGTGATCATATCGTAAAATATTTACATTACCCACCGTTAGAGGTGCTGATATCGTTTACTTTTTGTGTCGATACAATCGATGTCTACAATCATATGCCGCTCCCCCCTTCCGTGACTGGCCCTCGCTACGCTTCGCTTCGCTCGGATTTTTTTTTTAACTTAACCTTACTAACAAACGTGAAAGGGCATATCATCAAACGTTGACGCTTTAACGATATGATCAGTTTAAGCTGAGTATATCATGAAATACAACTATTTCATGAAATAGTCGATTACTTTTTTTTAATGTTAAAAGGAGGCAAACGAGCACTCACCTGATGGAAAGTAATCACCGCCGCCCTTAGACACCCGCAAAACCAAAGTAATCGCAGATGCGTTGCCGGCCTTGAAAAAAGGAGTTGGATCTTGAGGAGGGAGTTGGAATTGGGAGGGGGGAGGGGTGAGAGATGGGCCTCCGGTACTTTCACTCACCGGACGAAACGCAACAGCAACGAGTACCATTGTTTCACGCCGATATTCTGTGAGAGGGTGGTATTACGCCGGCCGAGCCGGCCAATTTCGTGCTGCGACGCAGCGTGGCTCTACCACTCAAAAAACATAATTGATTACATCACAAAGTGATCAATTTTAAGATCCGGCCACGACTTATATAATATTATGTGTAGGTCTGTACTGTTTAAGCGGTAACTGACTTCATCCTACACAAATACGACAAATGCTATCGTATTCAAGATTAACTCATCTATTCCAGTATTGTCGACTTGTAATAGGCTTAGGATTACCTGAATTTCAAATAGGTTGGAGGGTCTTTGTGAACTTGACATGTTGTCATTATACAGTGGAAATGTTAGGGACTAGATTGGTGGAGTACGAAAGCTACTTACGCAGTCACAGAAATCGTTGCATGAACCGTATTCACGGTTTGTATAGCTTTGTCACTCTTGTGGTGTACATTATTAAAATATAACGCCACTGTCTCGACCTCGACCTCAACCTCGATACTCGAAGATACCGGGTTAAATTCCCAGGTCGGGCAAAATGTGTTTTAGATTTTAAGATGTACAGTTCGTGTTTGTGATTACCAACCCGAATTTGGCAAGCGTGGTGATTATGCCATTACCCATCAAAGATAGCGATGACTTGATTTCAATGATGGTGGCCTTAGCCCAGCAGTGGGACAGTTTATCATCACAGAACGCGAAAGTTAAAAGCTGTTCATACTAAGATTTATATTTTGTTATATAATTAAGATTTAGTATATACTAGCTGGCCCGACAGACGTAGTCCTGTCTGAACCAAATATAGAGAAAAAGGTATGAGATTCATTCCCGTGGGAATATCGGGATAAAAGCGGGTTATAAACTATCTGTATGCCGAATTTCATCCAAATCCATCCATCCGTTGCAGCGTGAACAAGCAACAAATATACACACATACATACACACAAACTTTCACATTTATAATATTATAGTGTGATTAGTTAGACTAGGTGGAGCGATGATCTTCGCAAGGTGGCTGGGAAGAGCTGGCTGGATGAGAGTAGCCGCGGATCGTGTTCGGTGGCGAGCACTTGGAGAGGCCTATGTCCAGCAGTGGACTAGTATAGGCTGATGATGATGATGATGAATATTAGTTTCGCTTTTTCATTAATATTACTTATGTAATCAAACTTTAAATAATAAATAAACTATTACCTCAAAGGAGAAATGTAGTAAATAGGGTACAATGGGCTAACAAATCCATCAGGACAAAGATTTCTTAAAACATTAGAATAACAAAAAAGTAAGATTAATCAATATATTATTTGTTTGCCCTTAATAATTTTGTATAGTAATTAGAAAAATGTACCTTTCGACGAAACCTGGTTGTTTTAATTATGATTGATGCTGATTGATGATTATGCTTTGAAATTGCTGAAAAGTAGAATAATTTCATCTCCCCGGATCGGGTGAATTTGTTATTTCTGGGTCATGTAATACGTTTTTGCCAAATTGACGGGGATCTATTTGTTCCGGCCGGAATAATTGAGTAACCGACCACTCATTTATATATAACTGAGTTAACATATGGGTCTGGTGTACAAATGTAGGGTAGGAAAAGTATGATCATTTTATTGTATTACGATTTATATTATTTATTATAATCAAAGAGTAAGTTGTAACGGAATAACGTGATTCGCCGTTGCCGCGCAAATGTTTGTTTGTTTATACAGTACACAGGTTTACATTTAAAAACGTAAACATGCTGGCAAAATTCTTTTAAAAACAACATTATCGAAAGAAAACTAGCTCAATTCAAGGTCAGCAGTTTTAGATTAGACTGTAAAATAGTCATCATCATCATCATCATCATCTCAGCCAAAAGACGTCCATAGCTGGACAAAGGCCTCCCCCAAGGATCTCCACAACGACCGGTTTTGTGCTGCTCGCATCCAGCGGCTTCCCGCGACCTTCACCAGATCGTCGGTCCACCTTGTTAACCTTGTAAACAATGATTTTTTATGAAGTGTCTCACTGTAATCCTAACTAATATTTCAAATGCGAAAGTAAGTTTGTTTGTTTGTATATAGAAGTAATATAATTAAAAATAGAAAGTATTTTTTTTAAACTACTTTTAATCTAGATATTATTAATTAGCAACATTGTCAATTAAAAAAATGAACGAGCCTTACAGTAGTCGCATATGATGTGTAACATTTGACATCTCACTATAGAAATAAGCAATTTTAACATTATATTCTGAAAATTATCAATGATCTGCACTTGATTGATCATCAGTAAATTCCCTGTGTGGTGCCGGGGATAAAGAATTGCACCACCCCATCTCTTCCTGTGGGTGTCGTAAAAGCCGACTAAGGGACCATTCCAGAGGATGGGCAGCAGCATCTCTCTGATGTTACCCTCAACCTACTGCGATCGCCAACCCGCCTGCCAAGCGTGGCGATTACGGCAAATACCCCTCATATCCTTGGGGGAGGCCTTTGTCCAGCAGTGGACGTCTTTGGCTGAGATGATGATGATGATGAATCATCAGTAAATATTTATTAAATAGTTTATAAGTCTATATAAACACACGAACACACGAAACGGTTGAAATCAAATACTATAGAGAATGCATTAAATACTCATTAGAAGACATTTGACATATCAAAATGATGACATCCTGCCGCTCAATTTATGAATTATGTAAAGAACATGTGAACAGTTTCGAGAATATAGATCGTAATGTCAGGACCTCAAATATCACAATCACAAACACAGTAAGTTGTACTTAATGCGTTCATAAATTGTGCGGCAGTATCACACTGTTACGATTCCCACTAATTATTGTACCTATATACAGAAGACGAGCCGATCATACTGTTGCCACAGTATATATAAATACTCTGTGCTGTTACGGATCACACTGTTACGACCCTACTTCCGTCCCTTTTCTACGAAATCACTCCCACAAATTGTATATATAGAAGGCGAGCGGAAAGATGTTGCACATCAAAAAAAACAAAAACTTAGAACTAGTGGTATTGAATTGGTCTCCACTCAGCATAATGTCGAGATACCTGGTTGGCACCCCGACGCTGTTTGTTTGTTGTTTGTTACGCCTTCTCGCGTAAACTATTCAACCGATCATCATATTTTGTACACATACCTATTCTCAAGTGATCCTACTACCTATCAATCAGAGACATAATATACTTATTAAAACAAGTATGTTTGTTTGATACGTTTTCACGCGTTAACTATTTAACGATTTGTTTGTTTTGTTGTCACAGAAACTGTCACAGCGGTACGAAGTACGCCGGGTCCGCTAGTAATTAAAAAGTTTAAAGACTCCGCTTTTGTCTCTTCTTGTTTTCGTTTTCAACTATCTTGTAGGTATTATTATAATTTGAATGTCTTTTGTTTTCTATTTGGAAATATAAATAGACCGTAAATCTAAAGAAACACAAAATTAATTGCACTCAAATGAGTTAAGTCATTTTACGTGAACTCATACAACTCGCGGCCATAATCTTCGCCCGCAAGTTGGAAGGCGTTTATACAACAATCGTTCTTGCAAACTCCTGCTCTTCTGGTAGCTAAATTAATTTTAACGTAATTTCGGTAAGGTACGAAGAAAGTTTGAATAGAATTAAGAGAAGATTGCTTAATACTTGCACGGCGAAGTCAAAATTTCTTAACTTGCTTTGAAGTAAGATACATATTTATTTAAGCTCACTCTCTGAAGCAGTTTTAATTAGTCATAATTTTACCAGCGGCAGCGAGTCGATGGGGAATCTTCCTTGTCTCTTTTGAATTCGATGCGGAAAAAAATCACAGAGAATATTTATTTAGAATAGATCAAGAAAACAAATACTTCAATCTAAGTTAGCTACAAGTTCTAGTCTCCAGATCATAATTGTCACGTCATGTTACATAGTTTCTAAGATTTATTATTGTGTGTATGATACTCTAGAATATTTATTATGTGTCCGTTGTTGCCTGATTTAAATAAATAAATATACTACCTACGAGTATACTAGTATTTGGCAATAAACGTGTTAACAAACACTTACCTACATATGGAAAGTAAAATTAAAAGATTCTCACAATCAATCTGTAGGTACAGCTAATGCAAACATGTGCGCTATGTCCATACGCTTAAAACTACGACGTTGCCTCTGCATTCCAGTGTATGCAATGTGAGGCACTCCCGCCTTGCGAGTTAATCGAAAATCTGTTATATGCGATTGATGGAAAACTCATTTCTTTTGTTACGAACTTGTGATTACTGGCGCTGGCTGGCTGGCACTGGCGCACTGGCTTTAATTACGTAGAGTATGTGTTTGACTGAGTGCTTAGAAAATGAATAAACGTTTATGCTTACGATGATTACATAAGTAATAGTCAAACGTTAGAATATTATATTACAATTTTGTAAGTAAACGCTGCATATGAACGGATAAGTTATGCCACTAATCTTTTACCTACATGAAATATATCAAAAACAACTAACAGCTTGATTCATTTAGCATTATTATGATGCCATATAAAATATCCAATGTGTCCAATTGCCGGATATGCTCCGAACATATATATTTCGTATTAATATTACATATTTCTTCATGTAAACTCGTATATTTTGTTTAAACTCACAATATCTTTATATTAATACGTGAAGCAAAAACTTTGTACCCCTTTTTACGAAAATTGCGCGGACGGAGGAGTATAAAATTTCGCATACTTATAGTTTATACAGAGAAGGAGTACAGAATGTTATTTTTTTTTATTATGCATAAAAAATACATTTAATCAATAAAACAAACATTATGTACACACACTGCCATGTATTTGACACACACGCTTTTATTATACTCTTTTATAAAAAATCAAAAATGGAAGAGGAGCGGGCGAAATCTGTCAATGCTAATCCAATCTCACATTCTATCTTTTTTAATTTTTCATTGCTTGGGATACAATCCGTGCAGCCTTAACAAAATTACGGTCGAATTTCGACCGCTGGGCGACCACTAGTAACTATAATCTAATCGTTGTAATCTATTAAATGTATTCACTTTGTGTCATAGTGCATCCGAGATATATAAGGTCCTAAAAAATGAAGCGCAAATATTTTATGTGGTGGTCATAATTATAGTGTAATAATAACTTTGAGCAAAAAAATATCGAAATTGACTGGAAATCGAGGTCTACCAGCATCCATTCTCGGTTGAAAATTTCGTCCGCTGAACCGCCCCGAGTATGGTCCGTAGGTTCAGCTGAACTCCCTGTTTTTCCAGGTACACAGAACACTATTACTCACACGGAGATGTTATATCAATCAATAATAAATTAGTATCTCTACCTAGTTTGTGAATAAATTATAGTTTCCAAATCTTACAAATAAATAATTTTAATATTTTTTTATGACATGTGACATAATTATGACATGTTTGTCTAAGCGGCCAGGAAACCTTTTATTTTAATCTAAAAGTCCTCTTTTATTAGTACCATAGTGCGGTGGCACTTATGTGTGCGTGGACATTGTTTAAAGGGTGTTTATTTAGTATGGATGATCGATTTTTTATTCGACCTATTATTCCTAATCATAATTGTTTAAATGATGTATTGAAAATTCTAAATTGTTAATTATCTTTTACTCTATCGGCCCTTAAATACTTGCGCTTAATTTTTTAGGACCTTATATAGTCACTTTAATAATGTTATGTGCTGTGAGCACATGAGTAATAGTTCTGTTAACCACTGAGAAAGCTAATACGCTCTAGCTAGGAATGGATCCACGTTAAATTTCTCGCATTCATCCGATCATTTTCTTATTCGCCTAAATAACAAGTCATATATTCCAGCACGGGTTGTATCTATTGTCCTATAGGCATCTTCTTGACTGAACTTTTCACAATGACAAAATTAATTAATCTTAATTATGAAGTACAAATGCTCTTTAGAAGCAAGCATAAAAGACGGGTATTGTACGGTTTCTGAAGCTGCGTTTATCAACTCTGATTTGCTTCACTCCGTATAAAACGTTAATCATTAACTGGAAATGCTGAATAGCTTTACCGCATTTAATGACATAACAATGAAGTCATTGAATATAATACGTATTATATTATATGCTCATTTTGGTAAACAAAGAAACCAATTTATGTTATAATACATTTTAAAACGGAATGGTGTTTATATATCAAATAATAATTTAAGATTATATTTTGTAACAGTAAAATAAGCTATCCTGATTCCAAACTAATATCCGTTGCTATTTTATTTAACAAGTAGGACTTCTTGGCGTGTAAGATTATAAATAAGTTTGCAATATCGTTTTATTTTGTATTTTTTTGGGCATGGGCGGATTATGAATTGTTTTAAGTATACTTTTCTCAAAAGTCTCTTTTTAAGAGACTTTTCTTTTTTATAAAATATACACAATAATTTCAATTCGTATCAAAATATTTAAGTTTAAAAAAATATTTGCAAATTTGATTGCCATACACACAAATAAGTAATAAGAAAGCGGACTACGAATATTTTCACGCTATATCTATAAAAAGAGGTCCTATTCAATATTCTTTATTTCAACACGTCTATTTAATTTTTTTTTCGTATTTTTATAAACCTGTTGATTCTATTAGTTTGACAAATTATCCATGAAAACTTCTAAATTATGTTGAACATTTGACAATACAAATGTTTCTATCATCGTATTGGAATGATGCCAGGATTTTTCAGTGGCCTCTTTATGTTTTTACACGTTATAAAAAATATGTTCTTAGAATTAGTTGCCTTGTAATACTTTGTTTATCCATTTTTAAGAGACTATGGCGTATTTTTTTTATTAGATTGCTACATATATTTAATGCGAACTGAAACGTTATTTGACGTAAGTCTGTTTGCTTCAGAATTCTGAAATAAAACTAAAACATTAGTACCTAGGTTAAAATCGTGCATTTTTTATATCAATTATTATATTTTTATATTAGCAATAGGTGTTAGGTTTTGTTTTAAGTTTGCCTGGCTAGTTACTACCATCACGGCCATCTTCTATAGTTTGCATACCTGTACACTTCTGATTTGCTAAACAGCAAGTTGCGTTCTAACATTTACGAGATAGAAAACCCGTTCTTTCAGCAACCAGTTCTAGAAGACTACTTAGGTGATATGAGCACAATGTTTAACCTTGTGACTGATTTGGTTAGTATTAACTTCTTTGTACTACATAAAATATTTTCAAGATTTCGACCGAAACTGGCGACCGCAGCCTTTTGCGGTCACAATACAATAAAATAAACTAATATTACCCAGTTCCAGACTAAAACTGACATCTAATAGTACATTGCATTCATCAATTAAAATATATAATAAATTACGATCTTCATTAATTAACGAAAATAAACCAATTGAAAAAAATTCTAATAAATAAATACTATTACAGTTTACATGAATGTTTCAATGACAATATTAAATAAAAAATACATTTCAAATCTCTCACCTAAAATTACTTTTATTACACTTATTGCCACCTACAATCTCTCACTGTGGCCACACAATGGCCGATTTTAAAATCAGGCAGTGTGACGTCCGTGCGGAGCTGCAGTCAATCGATGTCCGGAAAGCTAATGGCCCTGATGGCATCCCTCCAGTAGTACTAAAAATGTGTGCAGCGGAGTTGTCCCCCGTATTAACGCGCCTTTACCGTCTCTCGCTCTCTTCAGGTTGTGTGCCGGAATCTTGGAGAGAGGCTAATGTGCAACCGGTCCCCAAAAAAGGTGATCGGTCAGATCCATCGAATTACCGCCCCATAGCCGTAACTTCAGTTTTGTGCAAAGTAATGGAGCGCATTTTAAATAAACAACTTGTCCACTACCTAGAAGAACACTCCATCATTCACGATCGCCAATACGGGTTTCGGCCGAAGCGGTCAACGGGTGATCTTTTAGCGTACGTCGCACATCTCTGGGGTGAGGCTATTGACAAGCGTGGTGAGTCGGTGGCTGTTAGCCTCGACATAGCCAAGGCATTTGATCGGGTCTGGCACAAAGCTCTTCTCTCCAAGCTCCCGGCATACGGTCTGCCTGCACAGTTCTGCAACTGGGTCGCTGGCTTCCTGCACGAGCGTAGAATTCGTGTCCTGTCTGATGGATGCGCTTCGCGGCTCATGTCAGTGAACGCTGGTGTCCCTCAGGGTTCCGTTCTGTCACCCACGTTGTTTCTTCTGCATATCAATGATATGCTTCCACTTGGAAATATTCATTGCTATGCAGATGATAGTACAGTGCACGGTGGGTATAACGGTCACCCTGCGGCTGGGCGAGTCGAAACTGAAGAGAAACGAGTGAATCTTGTCATTGAGCTCAATCGGGTATTGGACCTCATATTTAATTGGGGCTCCAATAATCTTGTTGAGTTTAATGCCAAGAAAACACAGGTATGTGCGTTTACGGCCAAGAAGTCACCATTCCTTCCCCTTCCAACTCTTCAGGGCACATCTCTAAGCCTGCAGAGCAATATCAACATGCTCGGTATGACGATTCGCTGTGATCTGAATCAAAAGGACTACATCGAAGCCGTGATCAAAACTGCCTCACGAAAACTCGGTGTCCTGAACAGAGTGCGGCGATTCTTTACGCCTGACCAGTTGTGTCTTTTGTACAAGACTCAGGTACGGTCTTGCGTGGAGTATTGCTCGCACATCTGGGACGGTTCCGCAAAGTACCTTCTCGATGCCTTAGACAGATTGCAGCGTCGCGCTGTACGCATTATCGGCAATGCAGAGGTCACTAATACTCTCGAACCCCTACAATTGCGTAGAGATATAGCGTCACTCAGCGTTTTCTATCGCTTGTACCACGGCGAGTGCTCTGAAGAACTCTTTGACCTTATCCCACCTTCTCCCTTCCTCCATAGAAGTACACGTGCTGCTCTCCGGAGTCATCGCTTTACTGTCACACATATCCCATCGCGCACAAAGAAATTTGGTGACTCGTTTCTTTGTCGCACCTCCAAAAGATGGAATAGTCTACCAGCACACGTTTTTCCTCCTTCCTATGATATTGGGTCCTTCAAACGAGGCGTGAAGAAGCACCTTGTGGGCCGGCAGAGTGAGGTTGACTGATGCTGCGTTGTTTTCAAGCTGCACCAGTTGTCTTCGCGTCTGGACTCCATTTCCACTTAACATCAGGTGGTATGGAGTCATTTGCCGTGCTAAGTATAAAAAAAAAAAAAAAAAAAAAAGTAAAAACTTGCTATCATTATAGCGCCTCCTCTCTTCTAAACCCTTTTGCGTGCCCTCCAGGGTCCATGATGATCTCTTATTTATGTTCACCATCTATTGTTTACATTGTGGAATGCAATAAATAATTGAATTGAATTGAATACAGAAGTATCACGTTTTGCCGATCATGAAGCTTTAGTGCTTATCATATAAACCAGAGCACAGCAATGCAAAACAATATATAGTACTGTTTTCTAAAGTTAACGCGAACACTATCTACATTGAAAACACTCTAAACTAATTTACTCGCGTTTTATTTTACGTTTTATAACCCCTCTTTACCCATCAGTTGTAGTGATGACTTGATTTCAATGTTGGAGGCCTTGGCCCAGCTGTGGGACAGTTATAGGCTATTTACTTTACGCCTTTCGAGCTCCTAACAGGGTTCCAGAGTTTACAGGGTGCAATCTCCCTGTGACCACGGGTTTGTATGTATGTGTTCAGCATGTGCCTATGTAACGCGAGTAAAAAGTGTTTAATTTCAATACTGATACTGCATGGCAGCAGAAGTAGGTATATTAAGAGGGATTTCTAAGCAAAATTTTACCATTACCATTAGGTGGGTATACTAAAATAGGACGGCCCAATTATCATCTATTATTTTGCACAATAGAATATTTTTTCATTACGCTCGTCACAAAGTCGGTAAAAAATATTTTATGGAAACAAAGGGGATGACGGGACTTAACGCGACCCGCGATATGAGTCAGCACTTCGCTTAATTAACGACAACAATCTGTTATAATAAAAAACAAATCCACATTTAAACTTTTTGTAAATTCAAATCTTATTGAGCGACCTAAATATTGTTACCTACCTTTTGCTTTTCATGTAATTTGTTTCTTTAATATCTGTCATAGATGTAACTAAATCAACCGTCTCTGGCAGTAAACTTGTAAAGTCGTTAGTTAAAAGATTAAAAATAAATATGATAGGTATATAAAATAATGCATTTTTAACAGATTTAAGATGTTTCTATGCATGTTAACTATAATAGCATCCCATATAATCGCATTTCTTTTATATATTTTGTTCCGCCAATACGTTTTTGTTTTTTCAAAGATTTTTAATGCATCTGATTTGGAAGAGGTAATGTTTGGTTTAGGATGGGTAGGAGGTTTTGCGTTGCAATCTATTTGTTACGTTGGATTCTTTTTTCGACAAATCCAATTAACTCTACCCCGGTGTACTCGCTAAATTCATTTCTCTCTCACGGACTGTAAGTCGTGTTAGTCAACATTGAACGTAGTAAAAACAGTTCGAGTGTGTCGTGAGTTGTCATGGTAGGTGACACATATTTTTTCGTTTTATTTTTATGAATTTGTAAACTCTATCACACCTATCAAACATGACAATGCACTTCAGCTGTAAATTGCACATGTATGTTGGTGCCGTGTGCGAGTTGTAACTAACTGTGGATTAACTAAAACGAGAATTTGGATAAACACTTTTAAACTCACTCACTTGTCACTCACTTTGAAACTCTCGCGTTCTGTTAAATAACAAAAATAACGGGGATTTATGCAAACTAATTGCACGTATAATTTTTATTAGGTATAAATAGGTATGCCTAAAATGCCTTTACTTACAAGTTTTCGAGAGTTTAAATGATTTTTGTATCTCTTCTCGTATTTCTTCAAATTTAACATAATGTTAATCAAATTCTCGTAAATCTACTCTTTCGATACACTTACAGGATGTTTGCAACTAGAGTCAAATATCACATTCGCGTTTTGCAGAATACTGTCGTAACCGTCACTGTCTGTTCAAGGTTTTATTACGTGTCCGCACAATAGAGTTTTTTACGCTGAATTATGTATGAATTTTGTACCGTTCACGATATGAAATAAGAAGTTAAAAAATAAAATACTCCTGTGTATAAATAATTATTCTTATGAACAATATATATACGGAAACAAAAACAAATAAAGGATGGGATATTATACCATCCTTCGTTGTTGTTTCCGTATAATGTATACCGTAGTAACTTATTGAACACACAATTTAATGTTAAGGGATAAACGAAGTATCTATGTATCCTCCACAAAGCGCTCGGCTCGATACCCGAAGGTCCCGGGTTCAATTCCCAGGTCGGGCAATTCGGATTTTTTCGATGCATAGACCGGGTTTGTGAACCGCATTTGGCAAGCGTGGTGATTAAGCCATTACCCATCAATTGTAGTGATGACTTGATTTCAATGATAGAGGCCTATGCCCAGCAGTGGGACAGTTATAGGCTATTTACTTTATTTTTGATTTAATTTTCGATATTTGATATATTTATGTATCGGATATATTACCCTTACTTCGTCTGGAACGGATTTCCGCCCCGTCAACTTATACATGCTGTAGGTAATGCTCTTACGAAACTGAATGCCTACCTCTTATTTTTGATTTAATTTTCGATATTTTTTTTTCTTTTATTTGATGGCTTCGTGCGATTAGCACATTTAGCCAGTGGCAAAGTAATTTTTCTTACAAGTAATATATAAATAAACAATGTTGCCCTTCTGTATGATGATGATGATGATGAATGATAAAAGAAATGAGAAGTGAGAAATGATATACCTCCCAACCCCTCGAGTAGCTCAGTAAAGATGTGGGGCTTTACTAAGTCCTCGGGCGTACTTCTTGAGAGAATTTGAAAAGTAACGTTGCACTGTTTTGTTTCATTTGCCAACACTCATGCTCACTCACGAACACTTAACGGTTAATAATCCACCATTATTTCACGTTAATATTCGACATAACACAATTTTTAAAAACCAAAACAAAACCGCAGACATGACTCTTCATTTTCCCGCCAAGAAGTCTTTTCGATATTTGATATTGTATCGGATATAATATAACCCTTACTTCGTCAAGAACGGATTTCCGCCCCGTCAACATAAACATGCTGTAATGCTCTTACGAAACTGAAAGCCTATACCTTGTATTGGAGGAAGAACCAACACAGTGTCATGTATCCAATAATGCAGGTATAACTAATACTTTAAGGTGGAAACTAAACACTTTTTCGGTATTTACTCGCGTTTCATTTTAAGTATGTTTATCCGTTGTTTAGTAACCATATAACGAGTTTCATAACGAAGCTTCTCTTGGGCTAGATAATTGGTGTGAGTGTAGGGAAATTTATTTTTTATTTATTATTAAAGTCGCGTTATTTATATTCCGAATGTGGGAGAAATTTTCACTAGTTCAATTTATAGTTTGTAAGTCAGAATCTGAGGGGCCCCCTGATCTTGGAGGCCCCGAGGTACTGTCCCGTTTAGCCTTCCGGTAGCTTAGGTTTAAGTCGTGGTGCTGCAAGAAAATTGTATGTTTGTAAGTGTATGTTTTTGAAAAGCCGTTTGCAAAGCTACTTGCGCGATAGGGTTGCCACCGTGCATGTTAAGAAACTTACGCATACAGCCCCACAAACGTCCAGTGCCTGTCAGCACGCAAAAAAAGAGACGGCAGAAGGTATGCTATGAACTGTAAGGGAGAAAAGAGCTTGACACTTGCTGAGTTTCTTGCCGGTTCTTCTCAGTACAAGATATCCCGCCCAGAGTAGACTTACGAACCGATGGCATAATGACGTCCATAAGAACTATTTGTAGCCTAAACTGAATAAATTATTTTTAATTTTTTTTTTCTTAAATTTTGAACTAACGCACTCGAGCTATGCACACATAGAAGCTCTCACGAATACGAAATCTTAGAACAGATAAAAACA